>SJYQ01007755.1:6296-27472 GCA_006410935.1 Redunca redunca
TGTCTAACCTATAAACTAAACTCAATCACAGGTGTCAATGTTTAAGAAAAAACATAGTTATCAATATACATAGAAATGCTACCTTCAAATTTCAAGCATTCACTGAGCGTCCTGGAATCTTTTCATTGGGAATAAAGTGGCCTGGGGCAGAGGGAGGTACTATTATATTGAGATAAAAAAACCTAAATTATAATTGATTAATTGCTAGAAGCTCAATATGGTAAGTCTGAGAGTTGAAAACTCCAAGGGGTCCAAACTTAAGGGGACTCAGTACATTTCTAAGCTTTATTTCCTGAAAGTCCTATCAAGCTTTCAAAATGAAGACTAGAAAAAAATTCCCTGGTGTTCCCACTAGGCCGGACAAGGTAGCCATTCTGAAATATGTTCTTCAAGCATTCTATTCTTAACAGGGCTAATCCTCAGGAACCACTGCCTAACCTACTAGTTTTTTCATTAGAATCTAACCAACTTGCAGCTTCCCTGGTAGCTCATCTGGCGAAGAATCCAGCTGCAATGCAGGAGATCCCAGTTCAACTCTTCGGTTGGGAAGATCCCCTGGAGAAGGGATAGGCTACCCACTCCAGTATTCTTAGGCTTCCCTTGTGGCTCAGCTGGTAAAGAATCCACCTGCAATGCAGGAGACCTGGGTTTGATCCTTGGGTTGGGAAGATCCCCTGGAGAAGGGAAAGGACAACCAACTCCAGTATTCTTGGGCTTCCCTGGTAGCTCAGGAAGTAAAGAACATCCCGCAATGTGGGAGAGAAGATCCCCTGAATCAACTTAACTTTCTCTAGTAGTTACATTTGGTGGAGAAGGAAATGGCAACCCACTCCACTACTCTTGTCTGGAAAATCCCATGGATAGAGGAGCCTGGTAGGCTACAGTCAATGGGGTCACGAAGAGTCGGACACGACTGAGTGACTTCTCTTTCACTTATTACTTTCATGCATTGGAGAAGGAAATGCCAACCCACTCCAGTGTCTTGCCTGGAGAATCCCAGGGATGGGGAACCCAACGGGCTGCCATCTATGGGGTTGCACAGAGTCGGACATGACTGAAGTGACTTAGCAGCAGCAGCAGCAGCAGTTACATATGATGTGAGACAATAAAGAAAGCTTGAGTGCTAAAGAATTACCTTAGCTGTTACTTGCACTAACTCATAATTTGTTCAATATAAGCAATAACATATTTAAAAATTATATGCTTGGGGAAATGAAAAAAACAGTATCAATGATATAAAGGACCAGAAAGAGGAGTTATGAATAATTTANATGAATAATTTATTACAAGGAACTTATAACTACCCATATAACAGTGAAGGTACAGATCAGTTACATATGTATACTGCAAACACTAAGGCAACCACTATAAAAGTTAAAAAAAAAAAGCTCAAAAAAAGATATGAATGGTATGTTAAAACAGGAGAGAAATGGGAATCATTAAAACCACAAAAGGTAGAAGCAATGTGGAACACAAATCTAAGGACAAGAGTAATTAATAGAAAATAGTAACAAATATGGAAGGTATTTATCCAACTATTTCAATAATCACATTAAACCTCAAAGGTCTAAATACACTAAATAAAAGGCAAAGATTGAGTGGATCAAAAAGCAATTTAGGAATTTCCCTGGTGGGCCAGTGGTTAAGAATCTGCCTTCCTAAATACAGAACTCAGGTTCAATGCCGAAGAATTAATGCTTTTGAACTGTGGTGTTGGAAAAGACTCTTGAGAGTCCCTTGGACTGCAAGGAGATCCAGCCAGTCCATTCTGAAGGAGATCAGCCCTGGGATTTCTTTGGAAGAAATGATGCTAAAGCTGAAACTCCAGTACTTTGGCCACCTGATGGGAAGAGTTGACTCATTGGAAAAGACTCTGATGCTGGGAGGGATTGGGGACAGGAGGAGAAGGGGACGACTGAGGATGAGATGGCTGGATGGCATCACCGACTTGATGGACGTGGGTTTGGGTGAACTCCGGGAGGTAGTGATGGACAAGGAGGCCTGGTGTGCTGCAATTCATGGGGTTGCAAAGAATCGGACACAACCGAGCGACTGAACTGAACTGAATGCAGCTAAATAAATATTTAAAAAAGGAAAATTCAACTTTATGCTGCATTTGCCAAAGACAAACATAAAGTTCAAGGAAAAAAGAGATACAGAAACAGACCCATAGCAAGAGAATCAACTGATCTTTGGCAAAGGGACAAAGACACAAAGATAATAACAATGGTAAAAAGAAAGGCTTAAAACATCTAATGTAGCAAATGAACAGCCACATGCAAAACAAGAATTCAGAGCCTAGACTGTAACCCTCAAATTAACTAAAAATGGATCAGACTTAAATGTAAAACACTAAACTGTAATCCTCTCAGAAGATAAAATAACAGAAAATCTGGTGACCTTGGGTTTGATCCTAACTTCAGATTTAACAACAAGGGCAGTTAAACAAGCTGGACTTCACTAAAATTAATGATTTTTTTTCCATGAAAGAAACTGTCAAGAGAATGAGAAGACAAGTTTCTAGTACAGAGACTGGGGGAAAATATTTGTAAAATAAAGTACAGCTATCCAAAGCATAACAATGAAAGAAAGTGAAAGTGAAGTCGCTTGGTCGTGTCTGACTCTGCAGCCCCATGGCCTGTAGCATACCAGGGGGCTCCTCCGTCCATGGGATTTTCCAGGAAAGAGTATGGAGTGGGTTGACATTACATGTCCCACATTGTAGGCAGACACTTTATCATCTGAGCCACCAGGGACTCCTCAAATTCAACAGTAAGAAAACAACTTTAGGCAAAAAATAGGCAAAAGACCTGAAGAAACAACTAAGAGGATTAACAACTAATAACTACCCACTGGAAAAGATGTTTAACATCACATGTCATTAAGGAACTATACACTAAAACAGTGAGATACCAAAACATACACATTTGAATAGCCAAAGTCTACAATCTTGACAAAACCAAATGCTAGTACAGCCTCTTATAAAATGCTCTGTTTTACTTTTTATAAAACTGGCGACCTCAGGAGAAGAGTTGACTCACTGGAAAAGACTTTGATGCTGAGAGGGATTGGGGGCAGGAGAAGAAGGGGACAACAGAGGATGAGATGGCTGGATGGCACCACTGACTCGACAGACACAAGTCTGAGTGAACTCCGGGAGTTGGTCATGGACAGGGAGGCCTGGCATGCTGCGATTCATGGGGTCGCAAAGAGTCGGACACAACTGAGCGACTGAACCGAACTGAACTGAAGCATATTTTCATTATACAATCTAGCAATTACACTCCTTAAGTGTTTATTCAAACAAGCGGAAAAATGAATGTCCATACAAAAATCCCACTGTTGTTTAGTCATAATTTTGTTTGTAACTGCCAAAACTTGGAAGCGACCAAGCTGTCCCTCAGTAAGTGAACAGATAAAATCTGTAGAACATCCAGAAAATGGAATGTTTCACACTGATTAAAAAAATAAAAAGAGCTACTAAGCTATGAGAAGACAAAGAACTTTAAATACATATTTAAAGTGAAAGAAGTTAATCTGAAAATATACACACTGCATGATTCCAACTACATCACATTCTGTAAGGAGCAAAACTATACAGGCAAGTAAAAGACCAAGTGGGCTTCCCTTGAGGCTCAGTGATTTAAAAAAAAAAAAATCCTCCTGCCTATAAAGGAGACTTGGGTTCAGTCCCTGGGTTGGGAAGATTCCCTGGAGATGGAATGGCTACCCACTCTTGTATTCTTGCCTGGAAAATCCCATTGACACAGAACCTGCTGGGCTACAGTTCATGGGATCACAAAGAGTTGGACACAACTTAGCAATTAAATAAAAACCATCAAAAGACCAAGCAGTCACGAGGGATTCAGGGAAGGGAGGGATGAAAAGGCCAAGAAGATTTTAGTGCAGTGAAACTGTTTTTTTACATTATACTAAGATATCTTTGGAAAACTCAGCAGTGGCCACAGGACTGGAAAAGGTCAGTTTTCATTCCAATTCCACAGAAAGGCAATGCCAAAGAATGCTCAAACTACCGCACAATTGCACTCATCTCACATGCTACTAAAGTGATGCTCAAAATTCTCCAAGCCAGGCTTCAGCAATATGTGAACCATGAACTTCCAGATCAAGCAGGTTTTAGAAAAGAGAGAGGAACCAGAGATCAAATTGCCAGCATCCGCTGGATCATGGGAAAAGCAAGAGAGTTTCAGAAAAACATCTATTTCTGCTTTATTGCCTATGCAAAAGCCTTTGACTGTGTGGATCACAGTAACTGTGGAAGACTCTGAAGAGACGGGCATACCAGACCACTTGACCTGCCTCTTGAGAAACCTGTATGCAGGTCAGGAAGCAACAGTTAGAACTGGACATGAACAACAGACTGGTTCCAAATAGGAAAAGGAGTACGTCAAGGCTGTAGTAGATTGTCACCCTGTTTATTTAACTTATATGCAGAGTACATCATGAGAAATGCTGGGCTGGAAGAAACACAAGCTGGAATCAAGACTGCCGGGAGAAATAACAATAACCTCACATATGCAGATGATACCACCCTTATGGCAGAAAGTAAAGAGGAAATAAAAAGCCTCTTGAAAAAAGTAAAAGAGGAGAGTCAAAAAGTAGGCTTAAAGCTCAACATTCAGAATGAAGATCATGGCATCTGGTCCCATCACTTCAAGGGAAATAGATGGGCATACAGTGGAAACAGTGTCAGACTTTATTTTGGGGGGCTCCACAATCACTGCAGACGGTGACTGCAGCCATGAAATTAAAAGACGCTTGCTCCTCGGAAGGAAAGTTATGACCAACCTAGACAGCATATTCAAAAGCAGAGACATTACTTTGCAAACAAAAGTCCGTCTAGTCAAGGCTATGGTTTTTCCAGTGGTCATGTATGGATGTAAGTTGGACTGTGAAGAAAGCTGAGCGCTGAAGAATCGATGCTTTGGACTGTAGTGCTGGAGAAGACTCTTGAGAGTCCCTTGGACTGCAAGGAGATCCAACCAGTCCATTCTGAAGGAAATCAGTCCTGATTTCTTTGGAAGGAATGATGAGAAAGCTGAAACTCCAATACTTTGGCCACCTCATGTGAAAAGTTGACTCATTGGAAAAGACTCTGATGATGGGAGGGATTGGGGCCAGGAGGAAAAGGGGACGACAGAGGATGAGATGGCTGGGTGGCATCACCGACTCGACAGAGGTGAGTTTGAGTGAACTACAAGAGTTGGCGATGGACAGGGAGTCCTGGCGTGCTGTGATTCATAGGGTTGCGACGAGTCAGACACAACTGAGTGACTGAACTGAACTGAAGATATCTTTGTGAAAACTGACAGAATACAGAAAAGACCAAGTTAACCATAATGTAAACTATAGAGTTTGTGATAAAGATTCATCAATATAGTTTCACTGATTATAATAAATGTACCACCTTTGATAAATGAAGATAGTGACAAGGAATGGGAAGGTAGTATAAACAAGATTTAAAAAACTGTACTTTCTGCTCAAGTCTTCCCTGACTCTAAAAGCCCATTAAAAAGTGCAATCGAGAACAATTTTAAATAGTAGTACTCAGGAGAATAATGAAATACAATAACAAAAACAATGAATGCTGTTTAAAAAAGGATACGACATCCTTCCTAACAATAATCTTCCTTTCTCCTGGCAAAGTGGTACACCCATATTAATATGTGAGAGCTAGAGGTAGAAGAATTACTCAAGATAAAAAGAAATCTCTACACACATAAGAGATCTAAATGTAAAGATTAATGACTCAATTACCCCGTATCATCCCAAGTCACTAGTTTCAATGTGAATCCATCTTATTGGTTCAACATACGTCTAGCTAAAATTGATATAACAATGTAGAATGTAGAATGATCAAATCACAATCCCAGGTAAAGACAAACAGAGGTCTCAACTAGTAAAAAACCAGCAGGTTTAAAACTAAATGAAACAAGGGTTAGGGCTTCCCTGGTGGCTCAGTGTTGAAGAGTCCTATCAATGCAAGAGACAAGGTTTGATCCCTGATCCAGAAAGATCCCACATGCAGCAGAGTAACTAAGCCTGTGTATCACAGCTACTGAGCCTTTGCTTTTTAGACCCAGAATCTGCAACTGCTGAGCCCATGTGCTGCAACTACTGAAACACTCTAGAGCCTGTGCTCTGCAACAACAGAAGCTACCACAATAAGAAACCCATTGACTACAACTAGATAGTAGCTTTCACTTGCTTCAAGTTGAGAAAAGCTCACATACCAGTGAAGATCCAACATGGCCAAAAATAAAATTTTATATATATATATAAATATATATATATATATAAAAAGAAATAAGGTTATATACTGAACAAAATATATGAAACAAATACTGAGGAAACTACATTTGACATGTACAATGAATGCTATAACATAACATACAGCTTTTTTTTAAGAGGTAGAAATTGAAATTGCCCACATTTTGGGGCGGAGGGCACAGGGATGTGCCTCTCACTCTCATTGTCTCTCTCTCTGTTCTGTCTCTCTGTGACCTCACAGACCATAGCCTGTCAGGCTCCTCTGTCCATGGGATTTTCCAGGCAAGAATACTGGAATGGGTGCTCTTTCTTACTCTAGGGGATCTTTAGCAACATTTCAACCCTCAATAAATTTCCATGTGAGACACCAGAGAACAGACTCTACCCACAAAGAAATAATTTACAACCAAGACAACAAGTTACCCAGAAGATCTCTAACTGCTTGCAAATGAAGCACCACGTTTATGAAGTATTCTTTACAAACAAAAATCACCACACAAATTTTAAAACATTAACTAAATAACAGTAAATGCAAACATACATCAAAAGTCATGGGATATGGTGTAGCAAAAATTTATAGTATAAAATACATGTCTTAGAAAACAGAAAAACTGAAATAAAAGTGGAACAATCACCTTATCTAAACTAGAAAGTTCACTTACCTAAACTAGAAAATGAACAACAAATTAAACCCTAAGAAAGCAAAAGGAATAACTATGAAAATTTAAAAACAGTATTTGGGAGGAGAAAAATGAAAGCCACGACTTTTGCAAAATTCTTTTGCAAACTTCAATAAAATGCATTAACCTCTTAATACAAGAAATATAAGTTACCAATATTAGATATCAGAATCAAAGAATTACTGTTAATGAATGTTTTAATATATTCATCATACGCAAATTCTTCCAGAGAACAGGGAAAAAAAATATTTTGTCAGCCAGCACAAAACTCTGATACTAAAATCTATATTAAACTCTTTACTAATATTATTTCCTCTACGGTTATTTTAAAAATATGGAATCTGAAGATTAAACATTCTATTACTTAGTCAGAGGTATAAGGTAAACATGAGTACAAAGATGAGACGTGAACATAAACAGCTGACTTGAGTCAATGTTGATAACTAAAGGAGAAATGACTGATTTCACACTTTTGCCCTCACAATCATACAAAGCCTTATGTTAAAAAGGTACATTCCCAAGCATATGTAGAGTAGGTTTCCTATTACTAAAAGCCTCAGTGACTTACTTTAAGTATAACTTAAAATGAAAATAGTTTTTTATGATTACTTAACAAATTACTCAGAATATATGTCATTGTTTACGAATTCAAAGCACCCAAAACAATATAGCCTTCATGTCCTACCTGATTCTGGAAGGGGGGCTGAGGTTGTCCATCAGGAGCCTGGCCCTGGCTGTCATTCCCTCCTACCGGAGAGCCACGAGTAGTGGCTGTCATACTCAAAACAGAAAAGATTTTTGCTATTTTGTCTGTTTATTTAGTTGTTGTAAGAGAAGAAATTACAGTTCACTTATAGGAGACGAAGCACCAGGATATATCAGCCTTAAATATCTNTCTTAAGTAAATAAAATGAAAAACCAAGTTAACAGAGAATGTAAGGGTAGTAGAAAATTAATTTAAAAAACACCTGAAGTACTCAAACAGATTACATAAACAAACATATACATACATATTTCCACAAGGTCACTGGAAGATCAGAATCTTTCACCTAATGTCTTTCAATACTTAGACATCATTCAAATTTTATATTATATAGATCATTTTTTAAACTTTGGAGAAATTATATCATCTTTTGAGAACTACTGCTAACAAAAATTAAATCATTTTTTCTTACATCTCAAAAAAAATGAATTCTCATTTAAACAGCTATTTAATTCTAACATTCTCTTCCTTCTAGCCTTCTTTACATGGACTTCTGATCCCACTGTGTATGCACTACATGTAAAAGGGCCTTGATCTAAGATTCAGCTCCTCCATTTCTTTCTGGATCCATTTTTCTTGGTCAAAAATATGCTTAAATCTCCCCTCCTGAAAATCACAAATATCTGTCCTTTTGCACAAATTCTTGAAAACATGTATTGTCATTCTGGTTTTTCATCATGTGGTCTGTATTCAAAATTATTTTTAAGACTATACACTTAAGGAAGTATTATGGCTGGCTCTGAAAAGAAACCAGTTTGTGTAAAGCTGCAATCAAAATTTTATGTATGAGTGTTTGGAGGAGGACAATAGAGATACCTGTTCCAGGACCAAGACCCCACTTAGCTTTCCATAACTCTTTTCAGGTTACACAGATTTTGTGATACCAAAGAAACACAAAAATCTAAGAAATTAAGTAATTTAACCAAAGCATAGCTAAGAAGTTTGTGAAAAAGGACAGAGCACAGGTAAAATACAGGTAATAAAGCATACAATCCTAGAATTAATCCTATTTCTCTTTAAAACAATACTATTTCCTGACATGGGGGAGGGGTCCTACATTTAGAAAGATGGTAATGATAACCCTGTATTCGAGACAGCAAAAGAGACACAGATATATAGAACAGGCTTTTGGACTCTGTGGGAGAGGGAAAGGGTGGGATGATTTGGGAGAATGGCATTGAAACATGTATAATATCATATGAAATGAATCGCTAGTCCAGGTTCGATGCATGATACTGGATGCTTGGGGACAGTGCACTGGGATGACCCAGAGGGATGGTACAGGGAGGGAGGAGCGAGGGAGGTTCCGGATAGGGAATTCATGTATACCTATGGTGACTCATGTTGATGCATGGCAAAACCAATACAATATTATAAAGTAATTAACATCCAATTAAAATAAATTTTAAAAACAAATTAAAAAATTTTTTCTTCACACACTTTTCCCTTGCTTTGTATTTTGACATTTGAGGTTACTTTAACTAAAACATCTTAAAACTATATTACTCTGTCATTTCCTATCTGCCCATATCCCTCTATCTAGAGACACATCTTAAGCAACCTAGCAAAAGGAATAAGTCATTCATAAGTCATTGATAACAAAAGAGTTATCAATCAGTGCAAAGGGAAACAAATCGGCAATGCAATCTCCCTCCCCTCAAATAATATACCTTTCTCCCAGATCATAACTATTATTTCTTGCAAAGTCTCAGTGTTTTGTCCAAGCAGCAATTCAGCACTATAAAGACTCTACATCCGAAAACAATAAAGAGCAAGTTAGAAATTATTCAAATCACTTAAAATGAATTCAGCAATGTTAGATACCCTTTAGATCACAGCATTTTCCCTCATATTCAAACTTGAGTATTTCACCATATTTTCAGGACTAGAAAAGTATCACTTTTCTTTAGTTAAAAGTCCATACTAGAAGAGTAACATCAGCAAGAGGGCAGCTAAAGGCAGTGGTTCTTCCACATAAATAGTAAGTTAACAGCAATATGTGGATCAAAATACAATTCTGATACAGCTAGAAACTGGTTAATATAGAGCTTCCAGACTCAGGAGAGTTATTTAATAGAACAGAGAATTGTGAGGAGCTTAAGAGGACACTGAGTTTTATTTACACTGGTTCATTTCCCAACCCAATGTAGCTCAAAGTAAAAGAGAGAAATAATACCCAATTCTTGGCTCCAACTGATGCCTCTCCCAGGACAGAAGTAATGAAGTGGAACTTAGGTCCGGATTTCTGGCTTTCCTAGGGATTTCCAAGTACCCTGACAGAGGCATAGGAGAAGAGCACACAAATCCAATAACATAAACGCTTAAGAAGGTCTGAGAACTCCTCCATCTAAGTGGCCTGACTGGTGAAGGTTTCCTTCTACGTAAAGGCAATCAGTAAAGTCTGAAACTCTGGCTGTTTTCACCAATGAACCCTAACCCAACAACAAAAAATCATAAAGCACACCAAAAAATAGGGAAATAAGGACTTATCAAAGGAATAGACAACCAACCCTGTAGAATGTTTTTCAAATGTCTTAAAACTGAAGAATGACCTGAAAGAGAACACAGATAAACAAAACCAGAAAATACACAGAGAGAATTTCAACAAAGAACTCCAAAATGCACACCAGACACTCATGCCTAGATACCTAACAATCCGAAGTCAGACTAAAAGAGAATCTCAAAAGGAGTAACAGAAAAATGACTTGTCACATACAAGGGCACCTATATATGATTATTAAAAATTTCCCTAGCAAAAAATTGCAGGCTACAAGAATGATGGTAACTCAAAATGCTGAGAAGAATTATTAAATGTTTATCTCCAAAAATTGAGATTATTATGTACTTTTTCTCCTTATGCTGATTAATTTTTGTACACTGAACCACACCTATACTCCAGGAATAACTCTCACTTAATCACTGTATTAATTCTTCTAATATGTTGCTGAACTCAGTTTGTTAGTATTTTGTTGTTTACTTTGCATCAGCGTGTACAAGGGATATTGGTCTGTAGGTGTCTTTTAGTCTGTAGGTTTCTTCAGTCTTTGGCTGAAGCAGCAGCCTAATGCTGGACTCAAAAAACATTTCCTCCTCTTCAATTTGTGTAAATATTTCAGAACATTGCTATAAAGATATTATTTAAATATTTAACATTCAAATATATATCACTTGAATGTTTGAAAGAATTTACAAGTAATATCATCGGGTTCAGTGCTTTTCTTTGTTGGAAGATTTCTCATCACTGATGAAGTCTTCTTAGTAGTTTTATGTCTATGCAATGATTTGATCCTGATCAGTTTTAATGTTTCTAGCTATTTCTCCGCATGTTCTAATTTACTTAATTTGGTGATGTATATAATAGTACAGACTATTTTCTTAGAAATCAACATATTTTGGCATGTGTGTTATAAGTGTTGTATTTCCAGTTTCATTTCTAGGTTCAGTAATTTCAGTCTTCTCTTTATTATCACTCTCATTTGTCAATTTTACTGACTTCTTCAAACAGCAGTTTGGTTTCACTGATTTTCTCTGTTTTAGTTCTATTCTTTATCTCTGTACTAATCTTTATTTTTTCCTTCCTCTTGCTAACTGTGGGGTAAGTTCTTTTTCTAGTACCTTAACTCATGAAATAAGGCTGTTATTTAAGATCTTTTTTAAATATATTTTAGCAACAAGGGATGAGAATACTGATGCAAAAACTCCTAATGAATACTGATGCAAAAATCCTCACCGAAATACTCTTATAAAATCAAATTCAACAGCACATTATGGTTTAAACACTACAACCAAGGGAGAATTTCAAGTCAAACAATGTAATACTCTACACTAAAAGAGTAAAGGGAGAAATACCAATGGTCATCTCAACTGATGAAGAAAAAGGATTAGACAATTGAACATCTTGTTATGATAAATAATAAAGAGAAGGAAACCCAACATAAGAAGCCAAATATGAAAAATCCACAGCAGAAACCACAATACTGAAAGCTTTCTAAGATTAGCAATAGGCAATTCTATTTCACCACTCCTATTTAACATAGATTTGTAACTCTGAGTCAGGGCATTTAGGAAAGAAAAAACAAAAGGCATTACAATCAAAAAAGGAAGATAAATTATGCCTGCCAGAAATTACATAATATCATACATAAATGTTGCTACTGCTGAACCATACTTATAACACTAAAGCTTCCACAATATAAAAACTATTAGAATTAATGGTTTTACTAAAGTTTCAGGTACAAAAGTCAACACCCTAAAAACCAGTTCACTAAAAATAAGAAAAGAATCCAAAAAGGAAATTAAGAAAATAATTATATTTGAACATTAAGAAATGAATAAAATACTTAAGAATAAACTTAACCAAAGAAAAAAGGTTCCACATACCCTGAAAAACTACATTTCTGAAAGAAATCAAAGAAACTATTAATAAATGGAAAGATAACCCATGTCACAGATTAGAGGACTTATTAATAAAGTATCAAATCTAGGTACAGCAGATAAGAATCTGCCTACCACTGCATAGGACATGGGTTTGATCCCTGGCCTAGGAAGACTGCAAATGTCACCTACAGAGCCACTAAGTCTGTGCACATCTTCTGAGTCTGTGCTTTACAGTCTTTGTGCTGCAGCTAGTGAAGCCTGTGCACCCACAGCCTATGCTCCAAAACAAGAAAAGCCACCACAATGAGATGCTCACAACCACAGTGAAGAGCAGCCCCTGTCTGAGTCAACTAGAGAAAGCTTGCATGCAGCCACAGAGACTCAGCGCAGCCAAATATAAATAAATAATAAAAAACAATGTCAATCTAGGGACATCTTTGGTGGTCCAGTGGCAATACTCTGTTTCTAACACAAGGTTCCAGGTTCCTTCCGTGGTCAGAGTGCTAGATCCCACATGCCCCAACTAAGAGTTTGCAGGCTACAACTAAAATATGCTGCAACTAAGAGCCAATGCAGCCAACTAAATAAATAACTTTAAATTGTTTTAAAAATTTAGAAGATGTCAATCTGTAGAATCAATGAAATCCCAATCAATATACCAATAACATTTTTTGTACATAAACATTCATCATAGAATTCAAATGTAATCTCAAGTCAAGCCAGTTAAAACAATTTTGAAAAAGAACAAAGCTGAAGGTGTCAAACTTCCTCATTCAAAACAAACTACAGGGCTTATGGTTCAAGATGGTGGAGCAGAAGCCAAATACACACATCTCCTCCTGCAAGAGCAACAAAATCACAATGAATTGTTTAACAACATGGACAGAAGGACACTGGAACCCACCACAAAAAGATACTCAATACAAAGACAAAGAAGCCGCAGTGAGATAGCAGTAAGGGCACATTAATGGTAAATTCAAGTATCATCCCAGCAGGTGGGAGACCCACAAACTGGAGAGCAATAATACCAAAAAAGCTCTCCCACTTTATGAAGGTTCTGAACTCACATCAGGCTTCCCACCCTGTGACCTGACAAAAGGACTGGGAATTCCCAGGGAATCTGACCTTTAATGCCGGTGGGATTTGATTAAAAGATTTCCACAAGACTGGGGCAACCAGAGAACTCCAATCTTGGAGAATACAAACAAAATCTTGAGTGCACCAAGACCCAGAGAAAAGGAGCAATGACTCCACAGGAGACTGAACCAAAACCACCTGCTGGTGTTGCAAAAATTCGGGAGAAGTCATGATTGGCAGGGGCTCACACAGGGATGGGGAGGAAGGACGCTTCCCCTTGGCATAAACCCACCTGGAGTTCATCATTAACCCTACCACAGAGCCCAGAGTACCCAGGGCTGGGTCACTTAAGGCCAAACAACTAGCAGGGAGGGAGTGCAACCTCACCCATCAGTAGATAACTGGACTGAGGCTTTAGTGAGCAAGGCCCTCCCACAAGAGGAAGACCCAGATTTTTACACCACCAGTCCCTCTCATTTAGACATCAGTGAACTAAAGTAGACCAGAATGGGAAAATTTACTTTAGATGACCATTACATCTATTATGTGGGCAGGAATCCCTTAACAGAAATGGAAAAGTATTCATAGCCAACAAATGAGTTTGAAATGCAGTACTAGGGTCCAATCTCAAAAATGAAACAATGATATCTATTCATTTCCAAATTAAATGTAATTCCACTCACATTCAATATCACAGTAATCCAAATCTATGCCCCAAGCATTAATGCTGAAGAAGCTGAACAGTTCTAGTAACACCTACAAGATCTTCTAGAACTAACACCCCGCAAAAAATGTCCTTTTCATCACAGGGGACTAGAACACAAAAGTAGGAAGTCAAGAGATAGCTGGAGTGACAGGCATGTTTAGCCTTGGAGTACAAAATGAAGCAGGGCAAAGGTAAACAGAGTTAGCCAAGAGAACTCACTGACACCTCTTCCAACATACCAAGAGAGAACTCTACACATGGACATCACCATATGGTCAATACCAAAATCATATCGATTATATTCTTTGCAGCAGAAGATGAAGAAGCTGTATACAGTCAGCAAAAACAAGACTAGGAGCTGACTGTCTCCTAGTCAGCTCATGTCAGATCATGAACTCCTTACTACCAAACTCAGTAGACCAATCAGGTATGCCCTACCTAAGTCAAATTCCTTATGATTATACACTGGAAGTGACAAATAGATTCAACAGATTAGATCTGATAGATCAAGAGTGTACGAAGCATTACAGATTAAGGTTCCTGACACTGTAAAGGAGGCAGTGATCAAGACTATCTGCAAGAGAAAGAAATGCAACAATGCAAAATGCTTGTCTGAGAAGGCATTACAAACAGCTAAGAGAAAAAGAGAAGCTAAAGCCAAAGAAGAAAAGGAGATATACTGAATTCAGAGCAAAGAGAGATCAGAAAGCCTTCTTCAGTGATCAGTGCAAAGAAATAGAGGAAAATAAGACAATGGGAAAGACTTCTTCTCCAAGAAACTGAGAGATATCAAAAGATCATTTCATACAAAGATGGGCACAACAAAGGACAGAAACAGCATAGACCTAAACAGAAGCAGAAGATATTAAAGAGAGATGACAAAAATACACAGGAGAACTATACAAAAAATATCTTAACAACCCAGATAACCATGATGGTATGTATGATCACTCACTTAGAGCCAGACATCCTGGAATGTGAAGTCAAGTAGGCCATAGCAAGCATCACTACAAACAGAGCTAGTGGAGGTGATAGAATTCCAGTTGAGCTCTTTCAGGTCCTAAAAGATGATGTCGTTAAAGTGCTGCATTCAGTATACCAGCAAATTTGAAAACTCAGCAGGGCCCCAGGACTGGAAAAGGTCAGTTTTTGTTCCAATCCCAAAGAACAGCAAGGCCAAGGAATGTTCAAACTATCGCACAACTGCATTCATCTCTCATGCTAGCAAAGAAATGCTCCAAACTCTCCACCAGGCTTCAACAGTATGTGAGCCAAGAACTTCCAGATGTTCAAGCTGGATTTTAAAAAGGTAGAAGGATCAAAGATCAAAGTGCCAACATCCTCTGGATCATCAAAAATCAAGAGTTCCAGAAAAACATCTACTTCTGCTCTACTGACTACACCAAAGCCTCTAACTATGTGGATCAAGACAAACTGTGGAACATTTTTAAAGCGATGGGAATACCAGACCAGCTTAGCTGCCTCCTGAGAAATCTGTAAGAAACAACAGTTAGAACCAGACATGGAACAACAGACTGGTTCAAACTGGAAAAGGAGTACATCAAGGCCATGTATTCTCATCCTGCTTATGTAACTTACATGCACAGTACATCATGTGAAATGCCGGGGTGGATGAAACACATGCTTAAATTAAGAAATGTCAATAACATATATGCAGATGACACCACCCGTATGGCAAAAAGCAAAGAAGACCTAAAGAGCCTCTTGATGAAAGGGAAAGAGGAGAGTGAAAACATTTGAGTTAAAACTCAATATTAAAAAAAAGAAAATCACGGCATCTGGTCTGATCATTTCATGGCAAACATATGGAAAACAGTTGGAAACAGATGGAAACAATGGAAACAGTGACAGACTTTATTTTCTTGGGCTCCAAAATCACTGCAGATGATGACTGCAGCCATGAAGTTAAAAGACACCTGCTTCTTAGAAGAAAAGCTATGACCAACCTAGACAGCATTTTAAAAAGCAGAGACATTACTTTGCCAACAAAGGTCCATCTAGACAAAACTATGGTCTTTCCAGTAGCCACACACAGATGTGGAGCTGGACTACAGAAAAGCGGAGAGTGGAAGAACTGATGCTTTTGAACTGTAGTGTTGGAAAAGACTCTTGAGAGTCCCTTGGACTGCAAGAAGATCAAACCAGTCAATGCTCAAGGAAATCGGTCCTGGGTATTTATTGGAAAGACAGATGCTGAAGCTGAAACTCCAGCTTTGGTCACCTGATGGGAAGAACTGACTCAACAGAAAAGTTCGTAAATGCTGTGAAAGATTGAAGGCAGGAGGCAGACAACAGAGGATAAGATGGTTGTATGGTATCACCAAGTCAGTGGACCTGAGTTTGAGCAAGCAGGGAAGCCTGGCATGTTGCACTCCATGGGGTCACAAAGAGCTGAACTCACTGAGGAACTGAACTGATTTACACACAATGGAATTCTATTCAGCCTAAGAAAAAGTAAATTCTGGCAACACAGATAAGCCCTGAGGACACTATGTCAAGTGGAATAAGCCAATCACAAAAAGATGAATAATGTAGGATTCCACTTGAACTATGTAATCAAATTCAAAGAGATAGAAAGTAGAAAAGTAGTTGCAAGCAGCTGGGAGAAGAGGGCAATGTTTAATGAGTTTCATTTCAGTTTTACAGGATGAATAAACTTCTGGAAATGAATGGTGTTAGTTGCATAACAATGTTATTGGACTTATTCTGTCCTCATTGTACTTTAGATTTGCATTTCCCTAAAAATTGGTGATGTTGAGTATCTTTCCATGTGTCTCTTAGCTGTCTGAATGTCTTCTCCAGAGAAATGTCTGTTTAGATATTCCATCCACTCTTTGATTGGGTTGTTTGTTTTAATATTGAGCTGCATGAGCTGCTTGTACTTTAGAGAGAAATCTTTGTCAGTTGCTTTGTTTGCACATATTTTCAAGTATTTGTAAAGGTCTTTTTCTCATTCTGAGGGTTGTCTTTTCACATCATTTATGGTTTCTTTTCTGTGTAGAAGCTTTTAAGTTTAATTAGGTCCCATTTGTTTATGTTTTTATCTTCATTACTCAAGGAGGCAGGTCAAAAAACATCTGGCTGAGGTTTGTATCAAAGAGTGTTTTTCCTGTTTGCCTTTAAGAATTTACACCAGCCTTACATTTAGGTCTTTAATCCAGTTTATTTTTGTGTGGCTGGGGAGCGTTCTAATTTCATTCTTTCACATGTAGCTGTCCAGTTTTCTAAGCACTACTTACTGAAGAGACTATCTTGTCTTCACTGTATATTCTTGTTATAGATTAGGTAAGCAGAGGTGTGAGGATTTATCTCTGGGCTTTCCATCCTGTACCATTCATCCGTATTTCTATTTTTGTGTCAGTACCATACTGTCTTGATTACTGTAGCTTTGTGGTATAATGTTACTAAACTGTACAACTGAAACAGGAAAACAGTAAATTTTCTTCTGCATGTTTTATTTTAATTTAAATAGTAGATACATAATCTGGACTTAGAAGATGCAAGCAGTATGAAACAGAAAAGCTCAAGCTATATTTATCCTTCATAATGCTACCTAAANTCGTCAACAAAAGCAGCAATTCCTTAACTGTTTTTTTTCCTCCTGCCATGTATGCTAAGCCTCATATACAATGTACAGGCTTACTAACATATGTCTATAGTCATAGAGATGCAGTGCTAAAATACAAACCTTTACAAAAAGTTTACACTGAACATTACATACAAATGAGTGGTTTCTCAAGATGGTTATAAGGCTAGCTGGTAACAGTGGACAATTAATTAACCACCTAGAAATGAACTTAAGAGTATTTCCTCCTCTCATAAAAACAAAAGTATGAATGAGAATCCTATTTTCAGTAGAAAGAATTTGAATATAACTTTTAAGTAACATTTTTCCCATCATGTTTGTTTAAGTTTTACTCCTGATGTTATTTCTGAGACTTTTAATCTGCACTCATTCTTTTTACCCCTTTTATTTAATTCATTTTTTACAATATTGTGCTGGTTACAACAATGTGAATCAGCCATGTTGCTGTTCAGCCACTAAGCCATGCCTGACTCTCTGGAACCTCATGGACTATAGCATGCCAGGCTTCCTTGTCCTTCACTATCTCTGGAGTTTGCTTAAATTCATATCCACTGAGTCAGTGATTTTATACATATATCCCCTCCCTCATGAATCTTCCTCCCCTCCCACCATACTATTCCTCTAGGTCACCACAGTGCAACTGCTTGAGCTCCCTTTTTACAGCAGCTTCCCACCAGTTATCTATTTTACAAATGACAGTGTATACATTGCAATGCTACTCTCTCAATTCATCTCATTCTCTCTTTCTTCATCTCTGAACTCAAATGGGTGCTTTGTGAGAGGTATCCTTCACAAGTGTCATCAAATCCCCTTATATTCAGCTCTCAAAGCCTGTTGTGTTGCACTTCCTGTTTTGAGCATCTATGTGACTATTCCTCTGTAAAATGACAGGACAAACTACATAACGATGACAGTGGCTTTATTTTGTTCAGCATGAACCCCAAGAAGCCTATAAGCTATGTCAAATGTTCCACCAATCTAGCAACCACTATCAAAATTTCACAAAGAAACGCTGAAAATCACTGACTCCCACTCTTCGTGTATCTTTTGCAACTGTATGCACTAATTGATGCTACAAAATTTCTCACCACAAATCCAGAATCTTATTCTTATAAATTAAAAATGATCTCTGACTCACTTTTCACTCATTTATTCCCTCAAAATCTAGAAACTGTGCTATCTCTAATGGGTACCAAAATACAACATTAAATCAATTCCCCTTATTTAGTCCCCATACACAGAATACCAAAATGATAGCTTTGTTCTCCTTACTGAAGTACTTATCACATACTGCTGGGGAATATGAAAAAATGGTAGTCCTCATTTTAAAAGACAATTTCACAGTTTCTTCCTAATGGTAGTCCTTCATTTTATTTTTTTTTTTTTTTTTTTTTTTTAAATGAAATTGTAGCAAATTTTATTTTCTAAAAGGGGTCATAATAGGATCTACCATTTTACTTGCTCTTCTTCAGTGTGACCTAGTCCTTCATTTTAAAAGACAATTTCACAGTTTTTTCCTAAAGTAAAAATAGGTTTGCCATACAACCCAGCAATCATACTCTTGGTTATTCAGCCAAACAAAAACTGACCTCCTAACAAAAACTTGCACATAAACATTTTGAGCAGCTCTATTCACATTTACCAAAAACTGGAAGCAACCAAAATGTCCTTCAAAAAGTTAATGACTGCGGCAACAAAAAACAGCAGAATATTATTCATAGATAAATGGCACACTAACCAACAAAAAGACATGGCGAAATCTCAAATCCATGCTGTTGTAAGTGGTTTCTTTAATCACTTTGAAAAAAAAACATTCTGGAACATTCTAAGTAACATTCTGGAAAACTCAATACTACAGAGACAGCAAAACTGACAGCAGCTGCTAAGTATTCAGCGAGAGGAAAGAAGAAATGAATAAGTAGAGAACGTAATTTTAAGGAACTGGAACATTCCCATTTGATATAATGATGAATGCATGACATCATATATTTGTCCTAACCCAGAGAGCTCTACAATACAGAGTGAACCCTAACATAAACTATGGCCCCTTGTTAATGATAGATTTTAGCATTGCAACAAACATACTAAAGTAAGCTGTAAACAACAGAAGAGGGCAAATAGGAACTGTTTTCTATGTAATTTTCCTGCAAACCTAAAAATCCCTTCAGTTCAGTTCAGTTCAGTTGCTCAGTCGTGTCCAACTCTTTGCGACCCCATGAACTGCCTCCCTGTTCATCGCCATCTCCCAGAGTTCACTCAAACTCACATCCATTGAGTCGATGAAGCCATCGAGCCATCTCATCCTCTGTCGTCTCCTTCTCCTCCTCCCCGGAATCCTTCCCAGCATCAGAGTCTTTTCCAAAGAGGCAACTCTTCACATGAGGTAGCCAAAGTACTGGAGTTTCAGTTTTAGCATCATTCCTTCAAAACAACACCCAGGACTGATCTCATTTAGAATGGACTGACTGGATTTCCTTGCAGTCCAAAGGATTCTCAAGAGTATTCTCCAACACCACAGTTCAAAAGCATCAATTCTTCGGTGCTCAGCTTTCTTCTCAGTCCAACTCTCACATCCATACATGACCACTAGAAAAACCATAACCTTGACTAGAAGGAACTTTGTTGGCAAAGTAATGTCTCTGCTTTTGAATATGCTTTCTAGGTTGGTCATAACTTTCCTTCCAAGGAGTAAAGCGTCTTTTAATTTCATAGCTGCAATCACCACCTGCAGTGATTTTGAAGCGTAGAAAAATAAGTCTGACACTGTTTCCACTATTTCCCCATCTATTTCCCATGAAGTGATGGGACCAGATACCATGATCTTTGCTTTCTGAACGTTGAGCTTTAAGCCAACTTTTTGACACTCCTCTTTTACTTTCCTCAAGAAGCTTTTTAGTTCCTCTTCACTTCCTGCCATAAGGGTGCTGTCATCTGTATATCTGACGTTATTGATACTTCTCCCGGCAATCTTGATTCCAGCTTGTGCTTCTTCTGGCCCAGTGTTTCTCATGATGTATTCTGCATGTAAGTTAAATAAGAAAGGTGACAATATTCAGCCTTGACATACTCCTTTGCCTATGTGGAACCAGTCTGTTGTTCCATGCCCAGTTCTAACGGTTGCTTCCTGACCTGCATATAGGTTTCTCAAGAGGCAGATCAGGTGGTCTGGTATTTCCATCTCTTTCAGAATTTTCCAGTTTATTGTGATCCACACAGTCAGAGGCTTTGGCATAGTCAATAAAGCAGAAATAGATGTTTTTCTGGAACTTTCTTGCTTTTTCGATGATCCAGCAGATTTTGGCAATTTGATCTCTGGTTCCTCTGCCTTTTCTAAAACCAGCTTGCACATCTGGAAGTCATGTATTGCTGAAGCCTGGGTTGGAGAATTTTGAGCATTACTTTACTAGCGTGTGAGATGACTACAACTGTTCAGTAGTTCGAGCACTCTTTGGCATTGCCTTTCTTTGGGACTGGAATGAAAACTGACCTTTTCCAGTCCTGTGGCCACTGCTGAGTTTTCCACATTTGCTGGCATATTGAGTGCAGCACTTTCACAGCAACGTCTTTAAGGATATGAAATAGCTCAACTGGAATTCCATCACCTCCACTAGCTTTGTTCCTAGTGATGCTTTCTAAGGCCCACTTGACTTCACATTCCAGGATGTCTGGCTCTAG
>SJYQ01007755.1:28041-46616 GCA_006410935.1 Redunca redunca
AAAACCTTTTACAATGTTAAGGGCATGAAACCAAAAAAGTGTTAAGTGCTAACCTGTTAAGAAATCCAACATACAAAATAAGCAGCTTCTGCTAATTCTCTTTTAGTGATAAAAAACAAAGAATCAACATAAAATTTTACATGCAACTATTTAAAACAAAGTGTCAGACTTTATTTTGGGGGGCTCCAAAATCACTGCAGATGCTGACTGCAGCCATGAAATTAAAAGATGCTTACTCCTTGGAAGGAAAGTTATGACCAACCTAGACAGCATACTGAAATGCAGAAACATTACTTTGCCAACAAAGCTAAGTCTAGTCAAGGCTATGGTTTTTCCACTGGTCATGTATGGATGTGAGAGTTGGACTGTGAAGAAAGCTGAGCGCCAAAGAATTGAACTGTGGTGTTGGAGAGGACTCTTGAGAGTCCCTTGGACTGCAAGGAAATCCAGTCAGTCCATTCTGAAGGAGATCGGTCCTGGGATTTCTTTGGAATGAATGATGCTAAAACTGTACTTTGGCTACCTCATGCGAAGAGTTGACTTACTGGAAAAGACTCTGATGCTGGGAGGGATTGGGGGCATGAGGAGAAGGGGACAACAGAGAATGAGATGGCTGGATGGCATCACTGACTCGATGGACGCGAGTCTGAGTGAACTCCGGGAGTTGGTGTTGCACAGGGAGGCCGGGTGTGCAGCAATTCATGGGGTCGCAAAGAGTCGGACACGACTGAGCAACTGAACTAAAGAACTGATCTACAACAAAAGCTAACAGCTGTATGTCTCTACTCTTTTTCTGAGAAAAAACTAAGATTTCTCTTAATGTTACTTTCCCTAACAGATTACTTTTTAGCACCATTAATATTCTTCACACGAAACAAAGGTATTCTCAGCAAGGCAGCCAATATTTTATTTGCTCCAGAACAGGAAGTAGCACTAGAGAGATCGAGGCAAGAATTTGATGGCCCCTACCAATAGTCAGTCCTATGAGTAAGTCATGGGTCCAACTGTCAAGTCTTCAGGTAGAAAACTGCTACCATAGCTGACCCTCGGAGTACAATGTCTAGAGAGAGCCTGAACCAGAACTATCAATGATGTTAAAGGAATAAATACAACTTGAGAGTTACAGTAAGATAAGATAGCAAACCATCATAGCTCAGTTGGTAAAGAATCTGCCAGGAATGCAGGAGACCTGGGTTCAATCCCTGGGTTGGGAAGATCTCCTGGAAATCTACTGGACTTCCCTGGGTTGGGAAGATCTCCTGGGAGATCTACTGGAGATCCCATTCCAGTATTCTGGCCTGGAGAACTCCAGTCCATGAGGTCACAAAAAGTTAGAAACAACTGATTGACTGTCACTTCACTTTCAAGATAGCCCAAAGTGAGTCTATTTTACTTGGCCATACCTTGAAGCATTTGGGATCTTAGTTTCCAGATAAGGAACCAAAAACCCATGTTCCCTGCAGTGGAAGCTTGGAGACTTAAACACTGGACCACTAGGGAAGTCTCTTAAATCTCTCATTTTAAGGTTAAATAACTCATAAACTGGTTGAAGCACTAGTACTGCAACCCAAGATACCTTAACAAACAGAAGGATACTTATATTAACTACAGAACTCCCCCTCCACTAGTCACATATGCCAATCTCAAAATATGTAACTTCACTTCAGACACCAAGAACTTCACTCAAGAGACATTACAGAAAATTTTCTGAATGGCATATAATATACATTGTTTCTTTAGATTCTTTAACAACCAGTAAATCAATAATATGGACTACCCTGGTGGCTCAGATCATAAAGCGTCTGTCTACAATGTGAGAGTCCCAGGTTTAATCCCTGGGTTGGGAAGATCCCCTGGAGAAGGAAAGGGCAATCCACTTCAGGACTACTGCCTGGAAAATCCCATGGACAGAGGAGCCTGGCAAGCTACAGTTCAGGGGGTCACAAAGAATCGGACATGACTGAGCGACTTCACTTTCACTAAATCAATAATATATTAATAATTCATTAACAATGTGATAAAGTAATTTAGATTATGTAACAACATCCCTGCAAGTCTAAATAATCACTGTGTAAATGTTAATAAGTAAAAATTCAGTTATTTAATAATATTTAGCAAGTAAGACAACATGCTACTACAAATGGATTTAAATTTGATGAAATAAAATTGCTTTTAAGGCAGGACAGCAAGGAGATCAAACCTGTCAATTCTAAAGGGGATCAGCCCTGAATATCCACTGGAAGGACTGATGCTAAAACAAAGTATTGGAATACTTTGCAAAAAGTAATGCAAAGAGCTGACTGACTGGAAAAGATTTTGATGCTGGAAACATTAAGGGCCAGAGGAGAAGGGACTGACAGGATGAGATGGCTGGGTGGCATCACTGACTTAATAGACATGAGTTCAAGTAAACTGCAGGAGATAGTGAAAGACAGGAAGCCTGGTGTGCTACAGTTCATGGGATTGCAAAGAATCGTATACAACTTAGCAACCGAACAATAAAGACAGAAAAGAAAATTTCTAAACACAAAATTCTCCCCATGTTGTATGAGTCACCACCTCCTCCCTCCTCTCTAGTTTGCATCTGTACTACACATTTACTAGATTCCCTAAGAAGATACAGAATGGCCTGAATACCCAAAAAGGGGGTAAAAGGCAATTTCTTCCTGGCATCAGTAAAGTAATTAGTAGCAAATAATATTTCTTTCTCAATTCTGTAAGAGGTCACAATAACCCATTACTTGCCTTGCTGGCAATGTAAACTGTCAATATATTACTCTGATGAGTTAACACAGGAAAGAAAAGGAAGATAAAACAGGGCTCTACTGAACGGTGCTGTCTGTAGCACCATTAGCTGAAAGGAAGCCAGGAAAGCTTCCCATGATTCTCCTTCCACTAATGTAATTTCCACAAAGCCAGCACTGAAGATTACTAAACTAATCCTTTACCAACAACAATTCAATTTAAAGCAGCTTTCATGTCTCAGATAACACCCTCTCCTAACAAGGAATGGATATACCTGTGGACACTACTACGTTAGTCTCATCTAACTCTCAGCCCCTCTACCTCCAGCTCACAAGATGAGTGAGTGAGTGAAGTCGCTCAGTCATGTCCAACTCTTTGCAACCCCATGGACTGTAGCCTACAAGGCTCCTCTGTCCATGGAATTTTCCAGACAAGAGTACTGGAGTGGGTTGCCATTTCCTTCTCCAGGGGATATTCCCAACCCAGGGATTGAACCTGGGTCTCCCGCATTGCATGCAGACACTTTACTGTCTGAGCCACTAAGAGCCCTCAAGCTATGGGGATGCAAACTTAACAGAACTATGATTCCAAACAACTCTTCAGACCAAGGCATCTCAGTACTATAAACATCAAATAATTCTCGGGGCTGGGGATATTTTGTGAATCCAAGATGCTTAGCAACATCTCTGTTCTCTAACCACTGAACTTGCCAACCAGTCCAAGCCAATTCCTCCCACCGCCCAGATCATTATAATCAAAAGTAGTATGAGGACTTCCCTGGTGGTCCAGTGGTTAAGAATCCACCTTGTAATGCAGGAGACAGTAGTTCTATCCCTGGTCTGGGAAGATCCCACAGGCTGCAGAGCAACTAAGCCCAAGCACCACAAGGGAAATCACCTTAATGAAAAGCCCATGCACCACAAGTAAGAGAGTAGTCCCCTGGCTCACCACAACCAGAGAATGCCCACATACAACAAAGACGCAGGGCAGTCAAAAAGTATAAAACAAACATTTTAAAAAAGTATTTCTAGACATTACTCAACATCTAACAAAAAGGCAAAATTAGCCTGAAATGAAAACTACTGCTGTACTAAATTATATGAAAGTGAAAAGTGAAAGTGAAGCCACTCAGTCGTGTCCAACTCTTGCGACCCCATGGACTGTAGCCAACCAGGCTTCTCCATCCATGGGATTTTCCAGGCAAGAATACTGGAGTGGGCTGCCATTTCCTTCTCCAGGAGATCAGCCCGACCCAGGGATTGAACCTGGGTCTCCCTCATTATAGGCAGACGCTTTACCATCTGAGCCACTAAGGAAGTCCTAAATTACATAAAGCATTCAGATAATCAGTTATTTTTATCCTGTTCCAATCAATTCTTATATATGCTATGGATAACAAACATATCAATCACATATAGGAGATTATAATTATTTACAGAAAGGTCTGGGCAACTATCTCAAGTAAAAAAGAGGAAACTACATTCAAATACAATTAGTCAATCTCACATCAAAGGTGGAAACATACTCAACTCACAATGAGAAAAGCTCTCTGACAGAAAAATAAAATATTAAGGAGAAAGAGATATTTTAAAAAACCTGAGATGAGGACTTCATGGTGGTTCAGAGGCTAAGATTCATTGGTCCCAATGTACACATCCTTGGTTTGATTCCTAGTCGGGGAAATAGATCCTACATGTTACAACTAAGAGTTGGCATGCCAAAACTGAAGATTCCGCATGCTGCAACAAAAAACTAACAAACTCAAATAAGTGAATATTGAAAAAAAGAGAAAGAATCAAAGGCTATTTTAGTTATA
Source organism: Redunca redunca (assembly GCA_006410935.1). Lineage (NCBI taxonomy): Eukaryota > Metazoa > Chordata > Mammalia > Artiodactyla > Bovidae > Redunca > Redunca redunca. The sequence continues at coordinate 32,603 of SJYQ01007755.1, forward strand.
TGTGAACCATTCTGCAAAACTCAGCCACAGAAGATGAAAAATAACTAGCTCTAAGAACAAGAAAAATCCTCCCCAAAAGAACAGAATGAAGTTATAAAATTGTAAACCTCCAGTTTACAAGGAAACAACTGAGTTAAAGTAAATGGAGTATACAAAAGAATTTTTTGGTTATGTGTGAGGCTTTTAAGAGCTGGAAACAGAAAGTTCTGTTAAAACTAACTTCATTATGGGTATAGTGAGAAGTTTGTGGGAGGAAGCGGCAGCAGTATTTGACATAGAGACAAGGATTATGAATCTTCCAGGTGGAATGAGCAGATAGTATATACCTAAACACTAAAACCTTAAGGAAATAGAGAAAAAACAGGAAAATTTTATTAAACTGAAATACACAGAAACTAACAAAAACTTTGATTCAAGGTAATATTCAAGTATTTACCAAAACAAAAATGATCACAGCATATGCAATCAAAACAGCAGACAATCTAAAAAGGGCATCAAGTGGAAGATTAACTATATCACAACACATCTATAAGATGGAATATTAACAGGCCTGAATAATCCTACTTACAGATAACTTTCTAAATGACAAAGTAAGTACTAACTTGTACCTACAGTATTTTCACTTATTTTAAAAAAGTGAACACAGAAAAACATCTAACTAATTATATGATTGTTTCTACATGGTGCTATCAGAGATAAAATATTTGCACATAACTGTTTTGTCCTCTACTTCTCTTTTATGGGGTCCAAAACTTTTCCCTCATCAACAATAAACACAACTTTAATAGACACGTGCACCCCAAATATACACAGTGTGAGTAAGTGCTTAGAATAAAATGTAGGCTACACTGGAAATATACTCAAAGCCAAGGGCTCTCTGTGTATCCTTTAAGATAAGAAGCTTCAGCACCACCTGAGAACTTATCAGAAATGCAGAATCTCAACAGTACCACTCTACGCTAAAATGAATCACTCAGTCGTGTCCAATTCTTTGAGACTCCATGGACCTTCTCCAGGGTATCTTTCCAACCCAGGTTTTCCACATTGCTAAGCCAAAAGGGAAGACCAAAAACAATGGAGTGGGCAGCCTATCCATTCTCCAGAGGATCTTCCCGATCCAGGAATCAAGCCAGGGTCTTCCGTGGATTCTTTACAACTGAGCTGTCATCTAAAAATCTAAGGACAGAGTACTGCTAAGTCGCTTCAGTCGTGTCCGACTCTGTGTGACCCCATAGATGGCAGCCCACCAGGCTCCGCCGTCCCTGGGATTCTCCAGGCAAGAACACTGGCATGGGTTGCCATTTCCTTCTCCAATGCATGAAAGTGAAAAGTGTAAGTGAAGTTGCTCAGTCGTGTCCAACTCTTAGCAACCCCAAGGACAGAGTACAACTATGTATTTTTACAAGTAAATTTTTCTATACATTTCCTGGAACACAAAGGACTACTATTTTACATTCCTGAAAAACTACATCAAAAATGACAAAATTTCTTAACAATAAAAACATAATCTGTCCATCAGCAGACGAATGGATAAGAAAGCTGTGGTACATATACACAATGGAGTATTATTCAGCCATTAAAAAGAATACGTTTGAATCCATTCTAATGAGGTGGATGAAACTGGAGCCCATTATACAGAATGAAGTAAGCCAGAAAGTAAAATACAGTATACTAACAAATATATATGGAATTTAGAAAGATGGTAATGATAACCCTGTATGCAAGACAGCAAAAGAGACACAGATGTAAAGAACAGACTTTTGAACTCTGTGGGAGAGGGAGAGGGTGGGATGATTTGGGAGAATGGCATTGAAACATGTATACTATCATGTAAGAAATGAATCGCTAGTCTAGGTTCGATACAGGATGCTTGGGGCTGGTGCACTGGGATGACCCAGAGAGATGATATGGGGAGGGTGGTGGGAGGGGGGTTCAGGGTTGGGAACTCATATACACCTTTGGTGGATTCATGTCAATGTATGGCAAAACCAGTACAGCACTGTAAAGTAAAAAATTAAAAAATTAAAAAAAAAAAAAAAAACCTCTGGACTTCCCTGGTGATCCAGTGGCTAAAACTGTGCTCTCAATACAGGGAGCCTGGATTTGACCCCTGGTCAGGGAACTAGATCCCACATGCCATAACCAGGGCTTGTCACACCCATACAAATAAAATACTAAAATATATATATATATTGGGACTTCCCTGGTGGCTCAGATGGTAAAGTGTCTGCCTACAATGCAGGAGACCTGGGTTCAATCCCTGGTTCGGGAAGATCTCCTGGAGAAGGAAATGGCAACCCACTCCAGTATTATGCCTGAAAAATCCCACAGACGGAGAAGCCTGGTAGGCTACAGTCCATGGGGTTGCAAAGAGTTAGCCATGACTGAGCGACTTCACAAATAAAGTTATCCAAACATTTTTAAAAATAAACTCACCAATTAAAATATTCTATATGTGTTGGGAGCCACAGGAAAAGAGAACTTTAACTCTGTTGAAGACACATCTCTGTGGCTACTTCTCAGTATTGAAATAAATAATCTTTAAAACAATATTACCAAAAAAACTTTAATCAAACCTGAGTCTATTCTGACTGTCACGTTTCAATGTTTAAAGATGAAAAGTACAAACCAGTGACTATAGAATACTATGACAATAATTTGTACAAAAGAGGGAATCACCACTAGCTGACCTCAGAACTCAATTTTCAGGTCTGTGGAAAGAACAGTATCTTAATAAAATGATGCATACTAAGTGCTAAATAGCACTAACATAATTAAAATGCAAAAGTGAAAGTCACTCAGTCCTGTCTGACTCTTTGCCACCCCATGGACCATATACAATCTATGGAATTCTCCAGGCCAAAATACTGGAGTGGGTACTAATTTCCTTCCCCAGGGGATCTTCCCAACCCAGGAATCGAACCCAGGTCTCCTGCACTGCAGGTGGCTTCTTTCAGCTAAGCCACAAGTAAAGCAAGTAAAGGCCTAAAATGCAAAACACAACTTTTAAAATGACGGTTTGTGCCTCGAATGGTCGAATGGTAAAGAATCTGCTTGCAGTGCACAAGAGCCAGGTTCAATCCCTGGATCAGAAGAGAAGAACATGGCAACCCACTCCAGTATTCTTGCCTGGAAAATCCAACGGACAGAGGAACCTGGCAGGCTACAGTCCATGGGATTACAAAGAGTCAGACACTGAGTAACTAATACACTAAAAAATTAAAACGCATGCTTAGAAACAGTAACAAACTGTTGACAAATTAAGTGGGAGCTGTTGCTGGGGAGTTGGGAGGAGAGTGTAAAAACAATTACCAGGATATTTTAAAAGCTCCACAAGGGCTTTTAAGGTATCAAGGTATAGCAAAAGAAACTCTGTTAAAGCTTTCCCAAATATTGTCAGACTCTATATTCAAATAAGACTACTTAATGATAATCAATGTTTTTAAGGACACAACTTCTAACAGAGCAAAATGGAAGCTACAGTTTCATTTCTTGAGTACTGAAGTAAGGAAATACATCAAAATTCAGGAAACATAAGGTAAAAGTAAAATGCAAAGGCAATATGAAAGTGTCACTCTCACAGTGGCTGCCAAACAACTGTGCTTAATACCACTGGAGGTTTTCAGATGGCCCAGGAATAAAAATCTGCCTGTCAAGCAGGAAATGCAGCTTCAATTCCTGGGCTGGGAAGAGCCCCTGGAGAAGGAAACCTGGGGAATCCCATAGACAGAAGAACCTGGTGGGATACAGTCCATGGGGTCACAAAAGAGTTTTATGACTCTTATGACATGACTTAGCAACTAAACCACCATCACCACCACAATTTTTAACAATTTAACTGTCACTGTCATTAGAATATAACTTATGCAGTGCTACTGTGAGGATACACAAGACACATCAACACATCAAGTGTAGTTCAGAAATAAGCCCTTATTTATAAAACCTTTCTTAATATGTCAAATGATTTTCAACAAAGGTGCCAAGACTACTGTAGGGTGAAAGAAATATATCTGAACAACCTTCCATGAATCAACTGGATATCCACATGCAAAAGATGAATTTGGATCCCTTAATTACACAATACACAAAAGTTAACAAGGATAGCAGACCAAGACATAAATACTTTGTAAAATCCATAAAAAACATGAAGCTTTATGACCTTCAGCTAAGCGAAGATTTTATGGCTAGACATGAGAAGTGATAAAAAGAAAACACTAATAAACTGAACTTAATGAAAATTAGAAACTACTGCATTTCTAAAGACACCATAAAGAACACAGATTAAGAGTAATATTGCAAGTCATACACCAGAGAAAAGATACAATATAAACAGAATTTTTTTTTAAATGAGAGTTTAGATATTTCTCCAAGTGAAGATATACAAACAGCCAACAAGTAGATAAGATTATGCTCAATATGATTAGTCACTAGGGAAATGCAAATTAACCACAGTAAGATACCACTACAAGTCCAATAGAATCAGTATAACCAGAAAATCAAAATTAGTCAAAACGGACTGGAAATCTCATAAACTGCTGGTAAGAATGTAAAATGGGGCAATCTTGTGGGGAACAAGATTGTACAGTTTAAATTAATCAAATTTAAATACAATCCAGTAATTCTGCTCCTAGGTATTAGCCAACCCAAAACCATATTGTTCCCACACCAACGCTTGAAAAATATCCAATTTCAAACACAGTAAGCTGCATCCAAAAAAAATTATCCATGAAAACTACTTTATCTTACTTTAATACTGAAAATGCATTTCAAGGTAACCAGAAGAAAGACCCACTTCTACCCACTAATATGATTTACAGTAAAAATCTGCTCTTAAAAAAATTACTTCAGAACTTAAGAGTCTTAAATGTAATTAATGTTTTTGCTGTTATGCAGTTGCCACCGAAATTCTCTCTAAATTCATAAGAAACATTCAATATTATTAAGCCCAACCAAAAAAAGGAATAACATTTAAAATAATAAGATGATATAGCTTCAACTTTTATATATGGGGAAAATGTAAGAAAAATAGTTACAATCTATGTAATGTATCTTGAAATTTATGAAATATATAAAAGGCGTCCTTTGAAATAATAATGGCAAATAGCTCCTCAATATTAAGACATTTAAGATACATGCTTTAATTTCCGAATGAGCAGAACGAAAATTTATGTTTAAGCTAGGCACCGAAGGTGATTGTAAGGATATAATCTTACTTATAGGATATAATCTTTAATAAGACTAGGAAAAAAATACTTTCCTAAGAAGAACATAGCAAACTGTTTTTTATGTACACGAATGTCATGCAGCTTTAACGAACGAATGCCTGCGTTCCCTGGTAAGAAAATGTTACAGGGCACCTATCATTTAAAAAATACAGAATGCAAATTTAATCCACATCTCAAAGCTAAAGCTCAATAAGCTTTAAAAAGCTCTTACATTACTTAAAACACCTGTAGGAGAATGTGCACAGTGGCATATTCAAGTAACATTTTAGCAGAATTTCGTAAGTATGTGCTACAGAACTGTAATATTTCATAATAACGAAAAAATTTATATATTTGAAACGTAATGGATCACATAACAAAAATGAAATTGTACTACTTAAGAAACTGAGTGAAGCTAATATTTCTGTAGCAAAGAAAGAAAAAGGTAAAAGCAAATGTGGAATAGATGGTCTTCACCACCACACCTTCCATCAACCCTCAGCCATTATCACTTTGGTGTAGTATTCGGGAAGTACACAAACGTCAAAATCTGACAGACATGAGGAGCTGGAGCCCAACTCCACTTCAAATCGCTCTGTCTCAGTGATGGCGTTTGCCGTTAAGTGCAACGAGGAAACCAATCTCCTCTGAGGTTTGTGCCACAACTCCAGAAGGTGGGGCGGTTAGCCTCCCGGCACAGGAAAAAAAAAAAAGCTTACCGGAGGAAAAAAAAGGGGGGGGCGGGGGACACAGAGACAATAGCCATTTTCCTTTACAGTTCAAAACACAGGCACTTTTCTAGAGCGCCAGATCCGCACGCCTTAGCGTGGTTAGAGACACTCCACCCAGGTGGTGGTGGACAAAAGAGGGCCTAACAGCCCCCACCCCAACAAAAGGAAGATGATATACTTAACAAGCTCCAGCCGCTGAATCCCTGAGGAGGTGCGGAGGGGTGGCTACTCACAGTTTAATGCAGACCCTTTTACCTCACAAACTACGCGACAGCGAAAGGAAATACAAAGCTCAACCCCTAGTACCGGAAAAAAAACTGCCACGGCCGAGCTCCGGCCTGTAGCCTGAGGAAAAAAGGCCCTGCTCCCTACTCCACACGTTGCGGCCCTCCTACCTTTTTTTATTTTTCTCGCGGTGGCGTTTCTCTGTCCTTAGAAGGGCTCCAGGTGGACCGTTTCTCCTGTTTAACGTCCGCTTAGTGTTCCCGCAGCTGCGGTTTCAGCTTTTAGGGCCTGGTCTCTTCACTCCGACTCAGTCCTAGCTGCCCACGCCAACACTAAAATGAGCCGCTAAGTCCGCAGTCTCCCGTAAAGGAGAGGGCAACACAAACAGTCAAACTCCTGAAAGGCCTGGGAGCCGAGTGACGCTTGAAGGGGCTGGGCTCCACAAAACCCGCTAAGGGCGGGATTCGGGGCCGCTGGAGTTCCAGAAATCGCCTGCCCCGGCCCTCTTCAATATGGCGGATTCAGCAAGCCAAAAAAAAAAAAAACGGCCGAAGCAGCGGCAACCGCGGCGGCGCAAACTCCCACCAGCCTCAGCGCCAGTCGGAGCCTCCAATATGACGCCGCGCCGCGCCGCCCCGCCCCCGCGAAGTACCCCCTCTCGACCCCGCCTCCTAACCCTGCCTGCTGCTGCTGATGAGTCGGTTCAGTGGTGTCCAGCTCTGTGCGACCCCATGGACGGCAGCCCACCAGGCTCCACAGTCCCCGGGATTCTCCAGGCAAGAACACTGGAGTGGGTGCCATTTCCTTCTCCAATGCATGAAAGTGAAAAGTGAAAGGGAAGTCGCTCAGTCGTGCTCGACTCCGCGACCCCATGGACTGCAGCCCACCAGGCTCCTCCGTCCATGGGACTTTCCAGGCAACAGTACTGGAGTTGGGTTGCCATTGCCTTCTCCGCCTAATCCTGCCTAGCACCTGATCAATCCTCTGAACCTTACTATAGCCCGTTCCCTTCCCCACTGAAATTAAAAGACCTTGGAAGAAAAGTTATGGCTAGGGTAGACAGCATATTAAAAAGCAGAGACATCACTTTGTCAACAAAGGTGTGTCTACTCAAGGCTATGGTTTTTCCGTGGTCATGTATGGAAGTGAGAATTGGACTATAAAGAAAGCTGAGTGCTGAAGAAGTGATGCTTTTGAACTGTGGTGTTGGAGAAGACCCTTGAGAGCCCCTTGGACTGCAAGGAGATCCAGCCAGTCCACCTACAGCAGATCAGTCCTGGGTGTTCATTGGAAGGACTGCTGTTGAAACTGAAACTCCAATACTTCGGCCACCTCATGCGAAGAGTTGACTCACTGGAAAAGACTCTGATGCTGGGAGGGACTGGGGGCAGAAGGAGAAGGGGACCACAGAGGATGAGATGGCAGGATGGCATCACCGACTCAATAGATATAAGTTTGAGTAAACTCTGGGAGTTGGTGCTGGACAGGGAGGCCTGGCGTGCGGCAGTCCATGGAGTCGCAAACAGTCGAACAAGATTGAGCGACTGAACTAACTGACCTCCAGCAATGGCCTTATTCCACTGAAACTGGAAAGAAGTTCTACCCCAGCAGGAAGTCGTCCTGTGCTGAAGTTAAAAGTGGTGGTAAAACTCACTAAACACGCTCCGCCTGGTTGCTGGCTGTGTGACTTACCGTTCCAGGGATCGCGAAGGGTTTCATGTATCCCACCCCTTTCCTTCTGGAGCTTCTTAACAGAAAAGCGGGATCGGTAAGCGGCCAGAATAAAAAAAAATACAGTATTGAGACTGGGAGTCAAACCCCAAGGTATGTAGGCTTAACAGGAAAGGCAGTGATTCCCAAAGAATTCTAAGAAGGTGTTAATTACAAAGATTAACCGCCTGTGGTGACCAATACATTTACATTTCCATCGCTAGGTTTTGTTGCATTATGAATTTCTCCTCTTCCAACAAACCTGGATGAATGCATTTTTAAGACTCACTTTTTTTCCCCCAGAATCAAAATGCGAGAGAGACGGTGGACTTGAATGAAATACTGAGACTGCTCAATGATTTACGTTCCTTGCCTACAGTCTCGAGGCTTCACTTTGGCCACCACTTGTTTCGACCTCCTAGCTCTATTAAACTAAGCCCACTACAGAGTCAGTGTCACAGAGTCAGAAAGAAATGTCGATTTGGCAGGATGCCCTGAGTGAAATACCTCTTTGAGAGACTAATATGAAAGCCTGTTGGTTATCTATTAAGAAATATATTAAGGTGACCCTGTAAGTGCCCTTTATTAATAGCATATATTTTATTAATCGATTTTGTATGTTTTTTTTTTTTAAGTTTTTAATGGTATAACTCCCACTTAGTTTTGATATAGAATATTTTTAAATGTAGTACTGAGTTCAGTTAGTATTATTTGTTCCTCTCCTGGATCTGCCTGCAAGCATCCATCTATATACAATTGCAGGTGTGCCAATTATGGTGATTGTTAACACTTGTGATTTGGAGAACACTGCTTATTTAACTTATATGCAGAGTACATCATGAGAAACACTGGACTGGAAGAAACACAAGGTGGAATCAAGAGTGCCCGGAGAAATATCAGTAACCTCAGATATGCAGATGACACCACCCTTAAGGCAGAAAGTGAAGAGGAACCAAAAAGCTTCTTGATGAAAGTGAAAGAGGAGAGTGAAAAACTTGGCTTAAAGCTCAACATTCAGAAAACGAAGATCATGGCATCCGGTCCCATCACTTCATCGGAAATAGATGGGGAAAAAGTGGAAAGAGTGTCAGACTTTATTTTTGGGGGCTCCAAAATCACTGCAGATGGTGACTGCAGCCATGAAATTAAAAGATGCTTACTCCTTGGAGGAAAAGTTATGACCAACCTAGATAGCACCGAAGAATTGATGCATTTGAACTGTGGTGTTTGAGAAGACTATTGAAAGTCCCTTGGACTACAAGGAAATCCAACCAGTCCATTCTGAAGGAGATCAGCCCTGGGATTTCTTTGGAAGGAATGATGCTAAAGCTGAAACTCCAGTACTTTGGCCACCTCATGCGAAGAGCTGATTCACTGGAAAAGACTCTGATGCTGGAAGGGATTGGGGGCAGGAGGAGAAGGGGACGACAGAGGATGAGATGCCTGGATGGCATCACCGACTCGATGGAGATGAGTCTGCGTGAGCTCCAGGAGTTGGTGCTGGACAGGGAGGCCTGGCGTGCTGCTATTCATGGGGTCGCAAATAGTCGTACACGACTGAGTGACTGAACTGAACTGAACAGAAATTACTTAGGTCATGGGCATAGGTAAACGACATAGATACATTTTTGGCATACAATGCAAAACAGATGGTAGATCATCTGTCCCAACAAATACTGACAGAACTTCAAACTTTTCACCTCATTGTCCACCCTCTATCCTCTAAAGTAGCTATTCTGACTTCTATTGACCTAATTGTTTTACCTGATTCAGAGCTTTATATAAATTGAATCATACAAAATGTAAACTTATTTTTGGCTTTTTTGCTTAACATTGTGTCTAAGAGCTTAATTGGTGCTGCAGTGATATAACATTACACAAATGTCTCTTATTAGTGTTAACAATACATATGAGTCATCTCCAGGTTGAAACTTTTATAGTCATACTTGCTATGAATGAGTAAGCTTTAAGCCTTGTCTTTTAGGGGATGTATTTCATTGTTTTTATTAGGTACAAATCTATAAGTGGGATTTTTTGACTATTTTTTGTTTATCTTTAATAAAAAGTGCCCAAAATTTATCAAAGTAATTGGGTTTATTCAAATATAAACTTGTCATTTTTTGTATGACAAAAGGAACCAAATGATGTCACAGGTTGACAGTTTCTGTGGTAGAATCTATAAATGATATCCCCACTAGCAGTCCCCTATACTTGTATCAAATCAAATTGAGATCACAAACAAACTTCTTCCTATGCTACAAGGCACCATTAAGCATCTTGGCTTAATATAGCTTTCCAATTTTCACATTTTGTATACACTTAATGCCACTAGAATAATAGTTCTAGATTAAAGTAATAAGTGAAATTATATTGAATTGCATCAGTTAAAGTTTGTAAGTGCAAGGACTTCTTCCCATTTCCCTTGTTTTTGTTTCTGTCTTTAGCTATAATATTAAATAGTACAGTCTTACTGGAGAAGGAAATGGCAACCCACTCCAGTATTCTTGCCTGGAGAATCCCAGGGACAGGGGAGCCTGGTGGGCCGCCATCTCTGGGTCGCACAGAGTCACACATGACTGAAGCAACTTAGCAGCAGCAGCAGCAACACAGTCTCATGAACTGTGGTGTTGGAGAAGACTCCTGAGAGTCCCTTGGACTGCAAAGAGATCCAACCAGTCCATTCTGAATATCAGCCCTAGGTTTTCTTTGGAAGGAATGATGCTAAAGCTGAAACTCCAGTACTTCGGCCACTTCATGCAAAGAGTTGACTCTGATACTGGGAGGGATTGGGGGCAGGAGGAAAAGGGGACAACAGAGGATGAGATGGCTGGATGGCATCACTGACTCAATGCATGTGAATGGGAGTGAACTTCGAGAGTTGGTGATGGACAGGGAGGCCTGGTGTGCTGTGATTCATGGGGTCACAAAGAGTCGGATACAACTGAGCGACTGAACTGAACTGAACTGAACTGAATCTTATAAAATAAATGCAAGGAGGACTTGATAGCAAAAGGAGTCTCGTAAACTCTCTCCACAGCAAATAAATTATATTGTTGAAATATACAGATTATATATTAATTCTACTTTATCCTCTTTAAATTTTTTTTCAGTGAAGCAACATTCATGAAGCTTGTAATATTTCAGAGTTATTTTCTGTCCTGTTCCCACTTCATTTCAGAAACTATATCTTAAACTTCATGTTTCAGTTGTGTCTGTCCTCTTAAATTCTAAAACTTCACCTAAGTTTGCATCTACATCAAATTCCATTACAGGTTTATTTGTTTTTCAAAGTACTTTATGTACTTATCTTTCATGAAGCAAACTCTGTTAACTTTTAAAATGTAAATCAGATAATGTTATACTCATGAACAGCTGCACTCTCCAGGAAATTTCTATTGTCACCATAATAAAATCCAAACTCTCAAATGAGGCCTACAATGTCTCATATGATCTATTTATCTCATTTAAGATCATGTTACCAGACTCAAGTTATAGCAACCTTTGTTTGCTTCCATTCAGTTTCTCGAAGATCACAAGTTCCTATTTCAGGGCTTTTGATTAGAGTGTTCTCTCAATACTGGATGTATTTCCACCAATGTTTCCATTGGTGGCTGTATCCTTATTATAACTGAATATTCTGTTCATCCACCACTATTTCAAGAGATTTATTTCTAACAATAGAATCTAAAGTGCCCCATAATCACAATCCCTTTTCATAACCGCAGTTGCCTGAATGATTTATTTCTTCACCATTTATTATATGTATGTTACCTTTATCACCTACAGTATACACCTGTAGCACCTACACCAATGGTTCTACCTACACCAGTACTACAGTGTACACTCTATGAGAGAAGAAACCTTGTTCAATCATAATTATCAAAAACTCTCAAGATTGAAATTTATGCTTTTTGCAACCCATGAAATTTGCTTATTACTGTTGCATGAATCTCAGATGAAGAGATAAAACACACATGGAGCACTTCTTATTCAAAAATATTTTTTTGCCCACTCACATCAGAACAGGCAACAAAATCTTTGTATTTTCTCTTGTTTTCCAAGTCTCATGGATATAAAGTGGAGCAGCCTTCAAAACTGTTATCACCAGAGGATTTATTAGCTTTCTAAAAGCTTTTTCACACTGAAAGAGGCAGGACTCCAAAATGCAGTACATTTTGAAACTGATGTTACCACACAAGTACCTAGAGGGTATACAGAGATTCACACTTGCATAATGAAACTTTGGGGGTACAGCCTTCTGAAATTGGTTTAAAAATATGTTTAGGACCCAAGGAAAGGACACTGGTTGGGGTTTTACTGTGTTTAGGGAGTGAGGCTGATGGGATTTGCATGGAAGGGATTTGCTGATATCAAAGGAGGTAGTAAATTGCTTCAATACACCCAGAAGAGACTCAAAGGAGAGATGAGTCTATGAATTGTGAGCAGGCAAACATTAAAAAAAGCAAAACAAAAACACCACAAGACTTCTGTGGTGGTTCAGATGGTAAACAATCTGTCTGCAATGCAGGAGACCTGGGCTGGATCACTGGGTCAAGAAAATCCCCTGGAGCAAGAAATGGCTACCTGCTCCAATATTCTGGCCTGGAGAATCCCATGAACAGAGGAGCCTGGTGGGCTACCGTCCATGGGGTCACAAACAGGTGGACACGACTGTGCAAATAACACACATACACACAAACATCAAAAAATGGACTAGTTATCTTCCCTACTGATCCAGTAGTTAAGATTCTATTCTGCCAATGCAGGGAACCCAGGATCCCACATGACTTGGGGGCAACTAAGCCTGTGCACCACAACACACCCTGTGATCTAGGGTCCAGAAATCACAACTACAGAAGCTGACATACCTATGCTCCACGACAAGAGAAGCCACCACAATGAGAAGCCCATACACTGAAACTAGAAAGTAATCCCTACTTGCCTAAACTACAGAAAACCAATCACAGCAAAGACCAAGCACAGCCAAAAATAATAAATTTTTAAAAAAAGTTTTAATGTGTACAGTGACACATTAGGCCAATGAACCTAACTGATATTTTCAGGACAATCTGTCCAAATGCAAAAGAATACACTTTCTTCCCAAGTATATACAGAACATTCTGCACAACAGACCACATCTTGGGTTACAAATTAAGTCTCACTAAATTTAAGAAAATTGAAATCATGTCAAGCATCTTTTTGACCAGAATGCTATGAGAGTATATATCAATTACAGGGAAAAAAATTGTAAAAAACTCAAACATATGGAGCTTAAACAATATGTTTCTAAATAAAAACAAGTTACTGAAGAAATAAAAAGGATGTACTTTGGCAACCCACTCCGGTAGTCTTGCCTGGAAAATCCCATGGACGGAGAAGTATGGTAGGGTACAGTCCATGGGTTGCAAAGAGTTGGACACAACTCAGCCACTTCACATTTTCACTTCATTTGAAACTCTGGGCTTCCTGAGTCTGAGTCTGAGTCTGAGTCTTCTTCCCCAGGTTTTTAGCCATTATTTCATCAAATAATCTTTCTGTTCCATTCTTCTTTTCTTCTACTATGAGACTTCTGTGATTGAAATATTGGTATACTTCGTTGATATTGTGCCATAAGTCCCATAAGCTAGCTCACTCTTCACATTCTTTTTTCCTATAACACTGTCTTCGAGGTATTGATTATTTCTTCCACTTATCTGCTTTGAATCTGTCAAGTGTATTTTTTAGTTCAATTATTATATTCTTCTACTCAGTGATTTCTGTTTTTACATAAATTTTTATTTAATTATTTTTGACTGCTGGGTATTCATTGCTATGTGTGGAGTTTCTCTAGCTGCAGTGGGTGGGGGCTACTCTCAAATTGTGTGTGGGCTTCTCTTTTTTTTTTATTATCATGTTTTAGTAGACTAAAAATGATATTAAATGATTGTTTAATGATTCTCTTTAAGCCCTTTTAAACATTTTGAAATGAACAAGTAGACCATTTTATTATACTCTTTTGGTTTCCCAGGATAGCAACCATATTTCTAATACAATTTGTGGAAAACATTCTGAGATAAAGCATACCTGTCCATTTTGATGAAAACTTTTAAAAAGTTGTGGTACTCTGGCAAAAGGCAGTCTCCTTTTTAGCTCAAAGACTAACAG
>SJYQ01007755.1:46642-61407 GCA_006410935.1 Redunca redunca
CCAACTGGGATTTCAAAATACTAGGATGATTATAATGCTTATTAATACCAATATGCAAAACAGCAGAAATAAAAAATAAAATTAGTAACTTCATATATAAAATGAAACAAGGCACTTTTGACAACTATATGCAAAGCTGAAATAAACATGTTTTTCATAAAGCAGACTCATAGGACTCTAGGAGACTTTTGTAAAAGGTGAAACAGGAAGGCACTATATAATTTTTTTTCCTAATACCACTGGGCTTCTCCTGTTGCTGAGATGGGCTCTGGGTGCACTGGCTTGATAACTGTGGTACACTTGTTTAGTTGCTCCCTGAGGTATGTTGAATCTTCCTGGACCAGGGATAGTCCTGTGTCTCCTGCATCAGCAGACAGACTCTTTATCACTGAGCTACCAGGGAAGCTCTATTTGTACTTTCCTTTCTTGTATTTTCTGTCTCTCCACTACAGTTCTCATTGTGTTTTCCCACTCTTCTCCTAAGTTCACTGTACATCTTCATAATCATTATTTCGAAGTGCTTTCTTTAATTATAGCTTTTCTTTTTTTCAAAAACTTTTTATTTTGGATTGGGGTGCTGGTTGGCTCTCCTTGTAATCCAAGGGATTCTCAAGAGACTTCTAAAACACCATAGTTCAAAACCATTAATTCTTCAGCACTCAGCCTTCTTCACAATCCAACTCTCACATCCATGCATGACCACTGGAAAACCATAGCCTTGACTAGATGGACCTTTGTTGTCAAAGTAATGTCTCTGCTTTTGAATATGCTATCTAGGTTGGTCATAACTTTCCTTCCAAGGAGTAAGTGTCTTTTAATTTCATGGCTGCAGTCACCATCTGCAGTGATTTTGGAGCCCCAAAAAATAAAGTCTGACACTGTTTCCACTGTTTCCCCATCTATTTGTCATGAAGTGATGGGACCGGATGCCATGATCTTTGTTTTCTGAATGTTGAGGTTTAATTACATCCTAAAGGAGATCAGTCCTGGGTGTTCATTGGAAGGACTGATGCTGAAGCTGAAACTCCAATACTTTGGCTACCTCACGCCAAGAGTTGATTCATTGTAAAAGACCCTGATGCTGGGAGGGATTGGGGGCAGGAGCAGAAGGGGACAACAGAGGATTACATGGTTGGATGGCATTACTGACTTGATGGACATGAGTTTGGATAAACTCCAGGAGCTGGTGATGGACAGGGAGGCCTGGCGTGGGTTGCAGAGTCGGACATGACTGAGCGACTGAACTGAACTGATAGTCAATTAACAATGTTAATTATTAACAATGATAATGTCAGGTGGACAGTGAAGGGACTCAGCCATATATATACATGTATCCATTCTCCCCCAAACTCTCCTCTCATTCAGGCTGCCACATAACACTGAACAGAGTTCCCTGTGCTATACAGTAGGTCCTTGTTAGTTATCCATTTTAAATATAGAAATCTGTACATGATCTTCCCAAAGTTTTTGTCAGGTAAATTTCTTATCTCTGTTTCATTAAGGATTTTTTTTGCCTCACTTTGTTTGGAACATATTCCTCTGTACCTTCATTTTTTTTTCTTAACTCTTTGTGTTAGTTTTTATGCATTAGATAAATCAATTACCACTCCTGGTCTAGAGAGAATGTCCTTGTACGGGAGTTGAAAATTCATTGTTTAAACTTGCACTAACTCTTGTTTGGCTAACAGACATTTGTGATATTCAAGTAGCCTATTTTATTTTTCATAGCTCCCCATAACTGAGAGTATGCCAAGTCCAGTATCCCAAAATGGAAGATCTCAGCCAGCACATAGTTTCAGGCTGTCTGGGAGTCAGACCTTAAGGAAAGAGTTTTTAAAGTATTTGTTTCTGTTGTTGTTGTTTGGTAACTAAGTCAGATCTGATTCTCAGTGACCTGTGAACTACAGCATGCTAGGCTCCCCTGTCCTCCACTCTCTCCCAGAGTTTGCTCAGTTTCATGCCTATTGAGCTGGTGATGCCATTCAACCATCACATCATTGGTCACCTCCTTCTTCTTTTGCCTTTTGCCTGGGTTCTCTTACCTTCCTTCTCTCTGCCCATACCCCTTCCCAATAAAGTCTCTTGCTTTGTCAGCAGATGCAGGGCCAACTCACTGAAAAGGATCCTGATGCTGAGAAAGACGAAAGGCAAAAGAAGTGCTATGTCACTTCAGTCATACCCAACTCTCTGCAATCCTGTGGACTCTAGCCTGCCAGCCTCCTCTGTTCATGGGATTTTCCAGGCAAAGACACCAGAGTAGGTTGCCATTTCCTCCTCCAGAGAATCTTCCCAACCCAGAAACTGAACCCACCTCTCTGATGTCTCCTGCATTGGAATGCAGGTTCTTTACCACTAGTGCCACCTGGGAAGCCCAAAAGAAGAGGTAGTTATATTCCTAGTTTTAATTTCTCCATAGTGGCTGTATCAATTTGCATTCCCACCATCAGTGCAAGAGGGTTTCCTTTTATGTACATGCTCCCCAGCATTTATTGTTTATAGATTTTTTGATGATGGATTTGGATACCCCACTTTTGATTTACATTTCAAATACAATACTACTACTAATAATGAACAATGGAGAGCATCTTTTCATGTGTTTATTACACATCTGTTCGTCTTCTTTGGGAAAATGTTTCTTTGGGAAAATGTTTCTTTGGGTCTTCTGCCTAGTTTTTGATTGGGTTGTTGCTTTTCTGGTATTGAGCTGAATGAGCTGCTTGTATATTTTGGAAATTAATCCCTAAACAGTTATTTTGTTTGCTATTCTGAGGGTTGTCCCACTATTGGCCATATACCTAAGGAAACCATAAATTGAGAAAGACACATGCACCCCAATGTTCACTGCAGCACTATTTACAATAGCCAGGACATGGAAGCAATCAAATGTCCACTGACAAATGAATGGATAACAAAGTTAAGGTACATAACATAAAACGGACACATTTGAGTCAGTTCTAATAAGGTGGACAAACCTAGAGACTATTACACAGAGAGAAGTCAGAAGGAGAAAAACAAATATCATATATTAGCACATATATGCGAAATCTAAAAAGATAGTACTGATGAACCTGTCTGCAGGGTAGCAATGGAAATGCACACATACAGAACACACTTGTGGACACAGGAGAAGCAGAGGGTGGGATAAATGCAAAGAAAAATATTAAAATATACAGTATCATGTATAAAACAGATAGCTAGTGGGAATGTGCTGTATGACGGACGCAGGGAGCTCAAACCTGATGCTCTGTGACAAACTAGAGAGTGGGATGGGAGGGGAAGTGAAAGGAGGGAGGGAGATTCAAGAAGAAGAGGATGCGTGTATAACTGCTGTCTGATTTATTCAATCAACATGGCAGATTCATATGGACATATGGAAAAACCAACACAACATTGAGAAGCAATTATCTTCCAATTAAAATAAAATTTAAAATTTAATATATGAACATATTTTTAAAGCTTATATTTAAAAAAAAAAAAAGAGGTGGAAAAGGGTGGCAGAGGATAAAACAATTAGATAGCATCACTGACTCAAAGGACATGAATTTGAGCAAACTCCAGAAGACTGCAGAAAATAGAAGAGGCTTTGCATGCTGGTGGGGATTGCAAAGTTAGACACAACTTAGCAATTAAACAACATATCTATAACTAAGTTTACTTTTCTCAAAACTAATCTGACACTAGATAATTTACATCCTGCATCTCTCACCTTCTAACTGTATATGAGCTATACTCTACACCTACTGTTCTTTAACTCTATGCTAACTACTTCCTGTACCTGGCATTTACCTTTACCAAGTTGCGTTTGCAGCCAGTCCTTGTAATTTATTTTAATTTCAGAAAGAAATTAAATGCAGTACAATAGACCAAAAACAAATTGACCTAGTTACCGGGCTACTTATGACTGATCTCTAGTGGCCTTGGCCAGCAAAGGCTTGAGTGGGGCTTGGTTCCTAGCCAGAGACTGAGGTTGGGTCATAGCAGTGAAAGCACCAGATCCTAAGCACAATTATCAGTCATCAATGACAAGGGTCCTGGCCCTTTCACTTAGCAGAAAAGAATTTCCAGGAAGACAGAATGTAAAGAAGCAAGTAAAGTATTTATTAGGAGGAAAAAGAGTATAGTACATGCACACAGGCAGCATATGGGCAGATTCAGAGGGTGAGTCCCTGATTTACATCAGCATGGCAGGTTAAATCATTTAAAAGTGGCATTTCTTTAGATTTTTCCTTTGGCCAGACATTATGATTTGCCTGGTTCACAGTCCACATTTGCTATATCTCAGGATCCTCCCATGTAAGTACAGGCATCTCTTAGCCAAGATGGATTCTACCACAAAGGTGTCTGGGTAGAATATTGCTTGCCTCGATTCTCCTTTGGCCTCCAAGGAGCATTTTCTATGCATGTTGGTCAAGGGGTCTTTTGACTTCAGGGTCAAGTGGTCTATGCAGGGAATAGCCTCCTCTCTTAATTGCCCTGCAGTTCTTGTCTTGGACTTCTGGGCAACAAAGAATGAATCTCCAATTGCTCTATGCTAGGTGCCCCAACTTTTCCAGTAGTCATGTATGGATGTGAGAATTGGACTATAAAGAAAGCTGAGCAGCAAAGAACTGATGCATTTGAACTGCAGTATTGGAGAAGACTCTTGAGAGTTGCTTGAACTGCAAAGAGATCCAACCAGTTCATCCTAAAAGAAATCAGCCCTTAATATTCATTGGAAGGACCAAGGCTGAAACTGAAGCCTCAATACGTTGGCCACCTGATGCAAAGAACTGACTCACTGGAAAAGACCCTAATGGTGGGAAAGGCAGGAGCAGAAGGGGACAACAGAGGATGAGATGGTTCGCTGGCATCACCAGCTCAATGGACATGAGTCTGAGTAAACTCCAGGAGCTGGTGATGATCAGGGAGGCCTGGCATGCTGCAGTCCATGGGGTCACAAAGAGTTGGACTGAACGACTGAACTAGGGGGTCCAGCTACCTTCGGCCTCTTGACTGTTTTGAAACAATGCAAGAAGATGACTGCAAGATTCTTACTTCTCTGTCTCTTATCACATATCCTAGACTGGGAGCACCATCTATAAAGTCTGTTGGTTCCCCTGGCAAGGGAAGGGGGGAAACGTTTCTTGATGCACTAACTTGCTGTGATCTCCTCTCTTCTGGTTGAGCATTGAAGCCATCTTTCTATTTCCTTCAAACACTTTCATTTTTCATTTCCTTTGATGGGCTAAAAAGCAAGATTTTGACAATAACACTATGACATACAAACACATTTTTTGTTTCCTTTGTAGGAACTTAAGTGGCTGCATAAGAGCATCTGACGTGAAAAAAATCAACTGTTGAAAGGCTATGGGGTGCAACTTTCCGAACTTATTCTTTACAACTTGGACAACATAATTCATACATTCTTCCATCAAAAAAAAATTATATTCTAGGCATTCAGTTCAGTTCAGTTGCTTAGTCATGTCCAACTCTTTGCAACTCCATGAACCACAGCACACCAGGCCTCCCTATCCGTCACCAACTCCTGGAGTCCATCCAAACCCATGTCCATTGTGTTGGTGATGCCATCCAACCATCTTACCCTCTGTTGTCCCCTTTTCCCCCTGCCCCCAATCTTTCCCAGCATCAGGTTCCTTTCCAGTGAGTCAGCTCTTTACATCAGGTGGCCAACGTATTGGAGTTTCACCTTCAATATCAGTCCTTCCAATGAACACCCAGAACTGATCTACTTTATGATGGACTGCTTGGATCTCCCTGCAGTCCAGGGGACTCTCAACAGTCTTCTCCAACACCACAGTTCAAAAGCATCAATTCTTCAGCACTCAGCTTTCTTTATAGTCCAGTTATCACATCCATAAATGACTACTGGAGAAACCATACCCTTGACTAGATGGACCTTTGTTGGCAAAGTAATGTCTCTGCTTTTTAACATGCTGTCTAGGTTGGTCATAACTTTCCTCCCAAGGAGTAAATGTCTTTTCATTTCATGTCTGCAGTCACCATCTGCAGTGAAATTTGGAGCCCAGAAAAATGTCAGCCCCTGTTTCCCCATCTGTTTGCCATAATGTGATGGGACTGGATGCCCTGACCTTTGTTTTCTAAAAGTTGAGCTTTAAGCTAACTTTTTGACTCTCCTCTTTCACTTTCATCAAGAGGCTTTTTAGTTCTTCTTCACCTTCTGCCATAAGGGTGGTGTCATCTGCATATGTGAGGTTATTGATATTTCTCTCAGCAATCTTGATTCCAGCTTGTGCTTCTTCCAGCCCAGATGTTTCTCATGATGTACTCTGCATATAAGTTAAATAAGCAGGGTGACAATATACAGCCTTGACGTACTCCTTTTTTTTATTTGGAGCCAGTATATTGTACCATATTTAGTTATAATTGCTGATTCCTGACCTACCCACAGGTTTCTCAAGAGGCAGGTCAGGTAGTCTGGTATTTCTATCTCTTTCTCTTTCAGAATTTTCCACAGTTTATTGTGATCCATGCAGTCAGAGGCTTTGGCATAGTCAATAAAGCAGAAATAGATGTTTTTTCTGGAACTCTCTTGCTTTTTCGATGATCCAGTGGATGTTGGCAATTTGATCCCTGGTTCCTCTGCCTTTTCTAAAACCAGCTTGAACATCTGGAAGTTCACAGTTCACGTATTGCTGAAGCCTGGCTTGGAGAATTTTGAGCATTAGTTTACTAGCATGTGAGATGAGTGCAATTGTGTGGTAGTTTGAGCATTCTTTGGCACTGCCTTTCTTTGGAATTGCAATGAAAACTGACATTTTCCAGTCCCGTGGCCACTGCTGAGCTTTCCCAATTTGCTGGCATATTGAGTGCAGCACTTTCATAGCATCATCTTTAAGGATTTGAAATAGCTCTACTGTAATTCCATCACCTCCACTAGCTTTGTTCATAGTGATGCTTCCTAAGGTGCACTTGACTTCACATTCCAGGATATCTGGCTGTAGGTGAGTGATCACACCATCATGATTATCTGGGTCCTGAAGATCATTTTTGTATAGATCTTTGTGTATTCTTGCCACCTCTTCTTAATATTTTCTACTTCTGTTAGGTCCATACCATTTCTGTCCTTTCTTGAGCCCATCTTTGCATGAAATGTTCCCTTAGTATTTTTCATTTTCTTGAAGAGATCACTAGTCTTTCCCATTCTATTGTTTCTCCCTATTTCTTTGCATTGATCACTGAGGAAGGGTTTCTTATCTCTCCTTGCTATTCCTTGGAACTCTGAATTCAGATGTTTATATCTTTCCTTTTCTCCTTTGCTTTTCACTTCTCATCTTTGCACAACTATTTGTAAGGCCTCCTCAGACATCCATTTTTGCCTTTTTGCATTTCTGTTTCTTGGGGATGGTCTTGATCCCTGTCTCCTGTACAATGTCCTGAACCTCCATCCATAGTTCATCAGGCACTATGTCTATCAGATCTAGTCCCTTAAATCTATTTCTCATTTCTACTGTATAATCATAGGGGATTTGATTTAGGTCATACCTGAATGGTCTAGTGGTTTCAAACCCCACTTTCTTCAATTTAAGTCTGAATTTGGCAATAAGGAATTCATGATCTGAGCCACAGGCAGCTCCTGGTCTTGTTTTTGCTGACAGTATAGAGCTTCTCTATCTTCGGCTGCAAAAGATATAATCAATCTGATTTTGGTGTTTGCCGGAGTCCAGCTCTGGCAACCAGGAATCAGCCTGAAGCGGTGAGCCATGTTGGCAGACGATGATGTAGCCTCTGACTCATAGTATGGAACTACATGTTTATTTCAAGCTTCAGGTTCTCTTTTATATTTTGACAAAAGCATTAGGTCAGAGATTTGACATTTTCAGTTTCCCCCACCCAGATTTATTGTCTCCAGAAATCATTCTTGCCCTACAAACAAGAGTTCCTGCTTCAGTGATTCTCTCAGAATCAGCTTTACTATCTATTATCTACTTTCTCTTATATGTCTATACTTAACTTGTGATTACATTGTAACTCATGCCACATTCCTCAGTTTAGTTCTTATCTTTCGAAATCCTGTTTGCCCCTAGCATCTTAAGATCGCTATCTCCTAAAAAGTCTTCTAGCTGTTCTTAATTATTCCTAAACCCTAAACTCAGCAACCTTCTTTTGCCATAAATATTTACCTCACAAACAGGTCTCAGAAAACAATCCTTCCCATGGCCTCAAGCTGCCGCCTATGTGCTCATCCTGGGACATTGTTTGTAAAGACCCTTGAACAAAGATCAATGGTTACTTTATAGGTTATTTTCTGGGCACAACTGCTGAAGGCTTTGTGCTTTCTCATGCTTCTCTCAAGCACCTTAATATTCTTTCCAGCCAACTCAACCAAAGAAAGGAAAGAACAAGTCAGAATCACAAGGCTTAACTCCTTCATCCCAGGGCCGTGCCTGCTAGATGAGGAGAGGGAGTTGGGGCTGTGCCTCCATTTTGTTGGTAATGCCTAATGCGGCTCCTGACAGAGCTTTCTGTTGTGTTATTGGAAGAGGATGTTTGCTATGATGAGTGTGTTCTCTTGGCAAAACTATATTAGCTTTTGCCCTGCTTCACTCTGTACTCCAAGCCCAAATTTTCCTGTTACTCGAGATTTTTCTTGACTTCCTACCTCAGCTGTTCTTTGCTGGAGCAGTCATGAAGAGACATCCCACGTCCAAGGTAAGAGAAACCCAAGTAAGATGGTAGGTGCTGAGAGAGGGCATCAGTGGGCAGACAGACTGAGACCACAATCACAGACAACTAGCCAATCTGATCACATGGACCACAGCCTTGTCTAACTCAGTGAAACTAAGCCATGCTGTGTGGGGCCACCAGAGATGGATGGGTCATGATGGAGAGGTCTGACAAAATATTGTCCACTGGAGAAGGGAATGGCAAACCACTTCAGTATTCCTGCCTTGAGAACCCCATGAACAATATGAAAAAGCAAAAAGACAGAACATTGAAAGATGAAATTCCAAGGTTGGTAGGTGCCCAGTATGCTACTGGAGATCGATGGAGAAATAACTCCAGAAAAAATAAAGGGATGGAGCCAAAGCAAAAACAACACCCAATTGTGGATGGGACTGGTGATAGAAGCAAGGTCCAATGATATAATGGGCAACATTTCATAGGAACCTGGAAAGAGAAGTCAATGAATCAGGGCAAGTTGAAAGTGGTCAAACAGGAGATGGCAAGAGTGAACGTTGACATTCTAGGAATCAGTGAACTAAGATGGACTGGAATGGTTCAATTTAACTCAGATGACCATTATATCTACTACTGTGGGCAGGAATGCCTTAGGAGAATTGGAGTAGCCATCATGGTCAACAAGAGACTCTGAAATGCAGTACTTGGATGCAATCTCAAAAACGACAGAACGACCTCTGTTTCTTTCCAAGACAAGCCATTGAACATCACGGTAATCCAAGTCTATACCCCAACCAGTAATGCTGAAGAAGCTGAAGCTGAATGGTTCTGGAAGACCTACAAGACCTTTCTAGGCATTATGCTCAGCATTACAGCTTTTAACGGGGCACTAGTGGTAAAGAATCCACCTGACAATGCAGAAGACTTAAAACAGACTGGGGTTCAATCCCTGGATTGGGAAGATCCCCTGGAGGAGGGCATGACAAGCCAGTCCAGTATTCTTTTTTTTTTTTAATTGGAGGCTAATTGCTTTACAATGTTGTGGTGGTTTTTGCCATCAGTTCAGTTCAGTTGCTCAGTTGTGTCCGACTCTTTGCAACCCCATGAATTGCATCACGCCAGGCCTCCCTGTCCAGCACCAACTCCTGGAGCTCACGCAGACTCACCTCCATCGAGTCAGTGATGCCATCCAGCCATCTCCTCCTCTGTCATCCCCTTCTCCTGCCCCCAATCCCTCCCAGCATCAGAGTCTTTTCCAGTGAATCAACTCTTCGCATGAGGTGGCCAGTACTGGAGCTTCAGCTTTAGCATCATTCTTTCCAAAGAACACCCAGGGCTGATATCCTTCAGAACAGACTGGTTGGATCTCCTTGCAGTCCAAGGGACTCTCAAGAGTTCAAAAGCATTAATTCTTCTTTAGTCACTCAGTCGTGTCCAACTCTTTGCGATCCCATGGACTGTAGCCCTGCAGGCTCCTCTGTCCAGGGGGATTCTCCAGGCAAGAATACAGGAGTTAGTTGCCATTTCCTTCTTCAGGGGCATCTTCCCAACCCAGGGATCCTTCCAGTTGAAAGGAGAGCGACTTCACTTTACTTTCACTTTCACTTTGCATAGACAGCAGGCCAATCGGGTTCTTGCAGTGAATGTAGACCTTCGCTAATCCCGCTGCAGGCTTGCCTCTAGAGGGAGGCTTTTAGCAAGCCGCCCACCTTACCTCTACCCTCTCCGCGTTAAGCCTTCCCTTGGCTAACCTTGTCCCTGTACCACAACAATATGGCTTCTCTTCCTCAGCTCTGAGACCGGGGCTTCCCCTCAGACCCTCTGTCCGCCCAGTCTCCAGGCCTCAGACAGCGGTTAAGTCCTGGGAAGAAAGCTGAAGCACAGAGAACGGAGAACGGCGATGGACGGTCGCGCTAGCCCGGCACAGCCCCGCGAGCACTGGGACGACCCCACCCCCACGCCTGCCAGCCACCCCGCCACTGGCCACCATCGCCCGAAATTCACTTTTCCTCTTGCCCGCGCCCGTCTCCATTCTGCGCTGCACCCCGGGATGCGACAGCCCCGCGGCACCTGTGGTTTGAGAATCGCCTTAAGTTTCACCGGGCATTTGGGGGCGGAGGACTTTGGGCCACTGTCCGCCCCGCTACTTCCCTATCACGACGCTCCATAGGTCAGTGATGGAGTGCGGCCCCATGGGGCGGCGGGCAGGCATCGGCCAAGGCCTGACCAAGGAAATCTCGTCCTGAACCCTGGGCGCTGCGCGGCTGAGCCCGTTATTTTTAATACCAATCTCCAGGAACTGAGGCGCGTTGAGATTGGCAACAAAATCGGACCGTTGGGATAAATATTCCTTACAGTAGCGAAACTTCCACGCAAGTAGAAAATTTATGTTACAGAAAGTAAACTATAAAGTTTGTCTGCTGTGGGTCTCGGTGAATACAGAACTCTGCTGCGCTTAGTTCTATATCCTACTTTTCCTAACCAAATCTGAATCCTCCCCCTTTTCCATCTCCTCCCAGGTGGCTCAGACAGTAAAGAATCCACCTGCAATGCAGGAGACACAGGTTCCGATCCCTCCACTGAGAAGACCCCTTGGGGCAAGAATACCCCTCCAGTATTCTTGCCTGGAGAATAGGCAAGACAGGAGCCTGGTGGGCTACAGTCCATAGGGTGGCAAAGAATGGGACACTACCGAGTGACTAACACACACCACCCTTCTCCATTACCCCTTCACTCTTCCCTCTCCATCCCCTTCCACACTTCTCTTTTCCTGGTTTCCTTGACACCTTGCAGGTTGCAGCATCTTAATAGCTAGAAATTCGGAGTCTCTTCTTTTCCAAATTCTGCTAACTGCTTTCATTTGCATCTTGGCTCCTATACTTTTTACCAACTTTCAAAACACATGCTGTGCAGCACTTCAAACCAAAAAAAAAATGTGTATTTTCTGCCGGTTAATTGTTTTAAGTGAGATACAATTAGCATCCTTAAGGCAATTTTAATAAAGCTAAATTGTCAAATCATAACATTTCCAAGTATCCTGTTAATATTTTGGGATTGTTCTAATAACTGTAGCAATTTCTTTGTGACTCTACAGGTTTAGGACTCATTTCAGTCTACATAAGTTGTAAATCTTTCCTCCCCATGTTCAAATATAAGGTAATCTGATGAATACAAATGTTAGGCTAAAGGTTTGCTGGCAATACCACATTTAAAGAAACTTTTATATAGTTATGACAGAGAAGGCAATGGCACCCCACTCCAGTACTCTTGCCTAGAGAATCCCATGGATGGAGGAGCCTGGAAGGTTGCAGTCCATGGGGTCGCTAAGAGTCACAGAGGACTGAGAGCACTTTCACTTTTCATTTTCATGCATTGGAGAAGGAAATGGCAACCCACTCCAGTGTTCTTGCCTGGAGAATCCCAGGGACGGGAGAGCTGGATGGGCTGCCGTCTATGGGGTCACACAGAGTCGGACACGACTGAAGCGACTTAGCAGCAGCATACAGTTATGAGAAACCTAAGGTTTTTGAAAAAAGAATACTTAAATTTTATCATTAAATAATATTTGTAAATTTAAAATTGTAATTAAGATATTAAAAAAAGACAGCAAGAATACATGGAAGATCTAAACAAAAAAGACATTCATGACCCAGATAACCACAATGGTGTGATCACTCACCTAGAACTATTGCAGGAAGGGGGACCCATTCCAGGGCCCATAACTGGGCTCTTGTCTAACACTCAGAAATGAATTGTCTGAGGAGACACGTGTGCTGACACAGCAAGAGATTTTATTGGGAAAGGGCACCCGGGTGGAGAGCAGTAGGGTAAGGGAAACCAGGACAACTGCTCTGCCCTGTGGGTCACAGTCTCGGGTTTCATGGTGATGGGATTAGTTTCTGGGTGGTCTTTGGCCAATCATTCTAATTCAGAGTCTTTTCTGGTGGCACACGCATTGCTCAGCCAAGATGGATGCTACCGAGAGGGATTTTGGGAAGTGGACAGACAACCGGTGTCTCCTTTCGACCTTTCCTGAACTCTTCCAGTTGGTGGTGGCTTATTAGTTCCATATTCCTTATCAGGATTTCCTGTCATAAAACAACTCAAGCAAATGGTTACTATGGTGCCTGGCCAGGGTGGGCGGTTTCAATCAGTGTGCTTCCCCTAACAGAGCCAGACATCCTGGAGTCAGAAGCCAAGTAGGCCTTAGGAAGCATCCCTAGGAACAAAGCTAGCAAAGGTGATGGAATTACAGCTGAGTTATTTCAGGTCCTAAAAGATGATATTAGAGTGCTGCAATTCAATATACCAGCAAATTTGAAAACTCAACAGTGGACATAGGACTGGAAAAGGTCAGTTTTTATTCCAATCCCAAAGAAAGGCAATGCCAGAGAATGTTCAAACTACCACACAACAGCACTCATCTCACATGCTAGTAAAGTAATACTCAAACTTCTCCAAGCCAGGCTTCAACAGAACATGAACCAAGAACTTCCAGATGTATAAGCTGGATTTAGAAAAGCAGAGGAATCAGAGATCAAATTGCCAACATCCCCTAGATCACTGAAAAAGCAAGAGAACTCCAGAAAAACATCTATTTCTGCTTTATTGACTATGCCAAAGCCTTGACTGTGTGGATCACAATAAACTGGAAAATTCTTAAAGAGATGGGAATACCAGATCACCTTATCTGCCTCCTGAGAAATCAGTATGCAGGGCAAGAAGCAACAGTTAGAAACAGACATGAATCAAATTGGGAAAGGAGTACATCAAGGCTGTATGTTGCCACCCTGCTTATTTAATTTATATAGAGTACATCATGAGAAATGCTGTGCTGGATGAAGCACAAGCTGGAATCAAGACTGACAAGAGAAAATATCAATAACTTCAGATAGGCAGAAAACAGCACCCTTATTGCAGAAGTGAAGAGGAACTGAACAGCCTCTTGATGAAAGTGTGAGAGGAGAGTGAAAAAACTGGCTTAAAACTCAACATGGAGAAAACGAAGATCCTGGCATCAGGTCCCATCACTTCATGGCTAATAAATGGGGAAACAGTGACAGACTTTATTTTGAGGGGCTCCAAATCACTGCAGAAGGTGCCTGTAGCCATGAAATTAAAAGACACTTGCTCCTTGGAAGAAAAGCTGTGATCAAACTAGAAAGAACACTAAAAAACAAAGACATTACTTTGCCAACAAAGGTCCATCTAGTCAAAGCTATTATTTTTCCATTAGTCACGTATGGATATGAGTTGGACCATAAAGCAAGCTGAGTGGCGAAGAATTAATGCTTTTGAACTTCTTGGGTAAGACTCTGAGAGTCCCTTGGACTGCAAGGAGTTCCAACCAGTCCATCCTAAAAGAAATCAGTCCTTCAACAGAAGGACTGAAACACCAATACACTGGCCACCTGATGTGAAGAGCTGATTCACTGGAAAAGACTCTGATGCTGGGAAAGATTGAAGGTGGGAGGAGAAGGGGATGACAGAGTTAAGATGTTTAGATGGCATCAACGATTCAATGGACATGAGTTTGAGTAAACTCTGGGAGTTGGTGATGGACAGGGAGACCTGGCGTGCTGCAGTCCATGGGGTGGCAAAGAGTCAGACATGATTGAGAGGCTGAACTGAACTGATGCTTTTCAAATTTTCCTGTTAAGAAGATTTATTCCTCTTTTATATGGGCTTCCCTGGTAACTCAGCTGGTATAGAATCCGGCTGCTATGCAGGAAACCCTGATTCAATTCCTAAGTTGGGAAGACCCCCTGGAGAAGGGATAGGCTACCCACTCCTGCAATTTTGGGCTTCTCTGATGGCTCAGACAGTAAAGAATTCACTTGCAATGTGAAGCCCTGGGTTCGATCTTTGGGTTTGGAAGGTCCTCTGGAAAAGCATTCTTCCCCACTCCAGCATCCTCACTCCAGCATTGTTGCCTGGAGAATCCCCGTGGACAGAGCAGCCTGGTGGTCTACAGTCCATGGGGTCACAGAGTCAGACATGACATTTACTTTACAAGCATTGTGTTTTTAAGTACTTGTGATTTGAAATGAAGTATATTAAATCAATGACTTATTAGTAATGTAACTGCTATTTTTAACAAAGAGTTAAGGTTTATTTACCCTTCT
>SJYQ01007756.1:0-88231 GCA_006410935.1 Redunca redunca
CCCCAACCCGGGGCTCCTAGATGGGAGGTGGAGGCAACCAAACTCAGGGTGACTCCTGGGCTCCTGCTTTTCCCACAGCCTCCATCCTGGGCTGCTTTTTCTGCAGGATCTGGGATGGTGAGCAACAAGTACAAGAAAAGGAGATGACTGCATTAACAAATCATCATCCCGCTTTTTCCCTTTTGTCTCTTTTTGGAGGGTGGGGGTAGAACCAGAGCACGGCGGAAATCCCCAGGCCCTGGAGGTGATGGAGAGGGTGAGGAAGATCAGGTGCTCGGAGGCAGGGGCTGTCGGGGTGATGGCAGTCTCCAGGCGACATGCGCGGAGGGGAAAGTCATTACAGAAGGTGAAGCGTGCGCGGCAGCAGCCCCAGATAAGCGTCTGCGTGGGGAAGGCTCATTGGCATTTCTGTTGGCTTGCCTGCTTTTATTAAAAATAATTCTGATGCTGACTATTTTGTAAGCGTGGAGGGCACACATCCAGGGAGGCCCATCTGACTCTGAGATAATTTCAAGGCTGAAGAACGTTGCCCGTGCCAGACACAGCACTGCGTGAAACCTGCCTCCCATCCCGTGGAGGGAGGAGGCCGTCCATGTATATGTATAAGTCAGGCTTCGCTAAACCCTCCAAGTAAAAATACTTTTAAATATTTCAGTACGTCGTTAACCACATACATCTCAGTTGGGGCTCATTCCAGCTGGGGGAAAGTAAAGGAGGCAGATGATTTGCATAAGTCGACTGAGGAAATCTGGTGAGAGACTGAAGGAGACTCAGACACCCACAGATGTCAGCTGACCGTCAGGGCCCCGCCCCTCGGCCGTCCTCCACGAGTGCTGAGCTCCTACGATGCACCAGGCACAGTGCTAGGCTTCCTCAAGGCAGGAACAACTGGGCATCACGGCGATGAGTCCAGCTCAAGGGCCAGAGGCCACACACTCGTTCCCCAGTATGTAATTCAAGCTGTGATCAGCACTGTGGATCTGATGGAACTGGATGGGAGGCTATTGGAGCTGATGGAAAGGGGGGATTGGTCCAGCCTGAGGGCGGCTCCTGGAGAGAAAGGCTGGGCAGTGGGGTGTGACGGGAGGGGGCCTCGGGCAGAGGTGAGTGCCCCGATGGAGGGACACCAAACTGTCCAGCCACCTTGGCTGGAGCAAGTGCCTGTGAGGCTAGTGATGAGAAGGGTGGCTGCACACGCGGAAGGGAGTCGACTACAGGTGTTTGATGGTGGGCTCTGGGTTGAGGGGTGATGCAAGGAAGCAGGCTGGAGGCCGCTGCAGCCAGCGGCTGGCAGGAGCGCCCACCAGAGTGAGAGCAGACGGGCGGAGGAGCGGGGAAGTCCCGAATTTCCTGCTCAAGGTCCCCAGCTTCACAGTATCTACCCAGCCCCGACTTGCCTTGGTTGCCACCCCCCACCCCCTGCATCAGTACCACGAAAGAGGAAGGGGCAGGGAGGGTGAGGAGGGAGCAGCCAGGCTCCAGGGTGTCACACCAGTAGCCCAGGCCAAGGGCGGCTGAGGGCCCTCTTGGAGGGAAAGAAAGGGAGGGCCTGGCACTCCCTCGGCTCCGAGGGAAAGTCTGTTGCCACCATGTCCCATCCCTCTCGCGCCTGCCATCGTCTCCAGGCGGGCATTTCTTCCTGTCTGTTCCCAGCACCTGCAGAGCGCCTGGCACAAGATGTTGCCCAGGAAGCATGTCCCGGGAGACGGGTGCAGTCGGAGCCAGGTGGTCACAAGGGAAGCAGCCCCTGCTTAGTGAGCGTTTCCTACTGAGCGCCTGCTCTGAGCACTTTCTGCTTTGTCCCGTTTCATCCACATCCTTGTCTTTGTGAGGCGGGCACCTTTATTATCTCCACTTTTCAGGAGATGACTGGGAGGCTCAGAGGATGTTATATAACCTGTGGACATTGCCTAGTTTGCAATTCATCAGGCTCAGACTTGAAGCCAGGTATGTCTGATCCCAGAGCCCTTGGCTCTGGTTACGCACGCGTGCGTACTCAGTTGCTTCAGTCGTGTCCGACTTTTTGCGACCCCATGGACTGCAGCTGGCCAGGCTCCTCTGTCCATGGGACTCTTCAATCAAGAATCCTGGAGTGGGTTGCCGTGCCCTCTTCCAGGGGATCTTCCCAACCCAGGGGTCAAACCTGCGTCTCTAGCATCTCCTGCGTTGGCAGGCAGGCTCTTTACCACTGGTGCCACCTAGGGTTAGCCCAGCTTTGGCTACACCACCAATCAAACCCAGGCAGCCCCACAAAGGCCCGCACGGAGTTTAGGAGTTCTCCAAACAGTGGAAGAAATGTTTCCTATCTTGGTCCAAGAGTCCACAGCGCGTAAGAGATGTTATGAACTATGCCACCCTTTGACTTCCCTCCCCAGGCCAGGTGTGCACTGCGCACGTTATGTGTCGCGTGTGTGCTCACACAGGTGAGGAAAGACTCCAGTCCATGCTTCTTGCTTTGCCATCGTGTTCCCATTGCTTACGGGGAGGGACTTCTAGCTTGTTTTTTTTTTTTTTAATTTGTGACTTTTCCCATATAATTTTTTAAGTTGATATATTGTATTTTCACTTTAATTTTCTTTCTTCCTTCATTTTTTTTTTCGCCTTGCAGCACGTGGGATCTTAGTTCCCTGACTCAGGATCAAACCTGAGGCCCCTGCAGTGGAGGTGCAGAGTGTTCGGCACTGGACCACAGGGAAGTCCCCTAGCTTGTATCTTAAAATAGCCAAACATCTGGCTGCTAAGTGAACAAAGCTGTTCTGAAACCCCTAGTTGTGGGTTAGATGAACCAGATACCCAGATGCTGAGCTCAAATGTTCCCTTTGCAAGTGAAATGTTTGTCTCACATAGAGGCTGCCAGTGATACTGCCTTTTATTGCCCAATCTTGATGCTGTCCTTGTCTCTCGCCACAGAGGAGAGGGTTCTACTCTGGGAAGAGGTAAGAGCAAACTCTCAGTGATAAGGCGGCATTCGTGAGTGCAATTTCCGTAACATAACAGAACTGCATCTTCACTGACGAACATGTTTCTTCATTCGATTCTGGGCAATGGGAGGGCTACCACTCCCCATTTTTGCCGATAACATCCTTATTTAGATTTCTGTGTTCTGTTAGAGGTTCTAGAATTGGAAACTGAAAATAATTTTTTTCTTAATTGACAATTATACTGGCCTGCTGGAGAGTGGGAGACTGCCTCTTATGAAATTCCACTGAGCTCCTAAACAGTCATTGGCATTCTAACAGAGAGGAAGACAGTCTATTTAGGGAGCCATGGGCATGGGATCCAGATGAGGACTCCTCAGGTAGAGAGAGGCAGGAAATGAGCTGGTTTGGCTGGGGGTGGGGAGGGGAGATGGGAGGGAAGAACCATGCGTGAGATACATGTTATCATCAAGTCCTAGCTTTTGCTTTGGGTCGTGAGAGAGTGTGGATGCTTATGTCATTCTTAAAAAGAACTAATTCAAGAAGCTAACTAAATACAGCAGGCTATGTGCATGGTTCTCCACGGAAGTGTCTCATGAACCAAGGATTATCATTAACCCAATTCTGTGCACCTGGGGTCCAATTAAAAAGCAATCAATAATAGGCCTATTTAAAATGATGGTCTGAGATTTAGATTGCACAACAGGGGCATGCTTTTTCTTACTAGTTGTTTTGTTTTGCTTTTTTTTCCCCCTCTCTAATCCTTTCAAACACCATTTTTCTTCTCCATTTCAATAGCAAGTTCTTCTCATGCAGGTCAAAGGTCTATAAAGGCCTCAAGCATCAGGAATCTGTTTAAGCCCCTTGGTGGGCACCAGAGTCCCATCAGGGCAGGAGGAGGGTCTCGGCTGGCTTCCAGAAAGGGATGGCGCATTAGCACCTAGACACACTGGGGTCTGGGTGTGGGGCGATGGTCTTATTCCAACAGGGCTGGCATTTTTATGCCGGACCGCAGGAAAGCAGAGGGAGACCCCTGTAGGCCTCTGTGAGTATAAGCCTCGATCCTCACCCTTGGAACGCCCTGCTTTGGGGACGGGGATAGTTTTTATCTTGGCACTTGTCTGCTCACCGAGCATTCACCGGGCACCAAGTGAGATGCATTTGCGTGCTCCGGGCGATGTGCCAGGCCCTCGGGGATACAGAACGAGCAGGGAGCGCCTTTTCTGGGCTGCTAAGTGCTCTGCTTGTGGTCTCTGTTCACCCTCACGGCGCCCTCCATGGTGGCTTCCCCCGTGGGAGCGCTGGCCCCACCCTGTCACAGCTGCACCCTTCGCATCTGTGTGGCTGGAGACGCAGGGTATCACAGAAGGGCCTTGGCTGAGCTCCGAAGGCTGACTGCTCTTGGTTCAGATCCCAGGCTCCCCACTGTAAGACTTGACATGCTGGCTTAAATTCACCCCTCTGAGCCTCAGATTTCTCATTGATCAAATGGGAATAACCACCCTTATCTCACAGGGCTGTGTGAGAAGTAAGTGAAACGATTCACAACCGGCACTTTCGGTTCCTATCACATAGTAAATGTTCAGTACACAATCTCTATCGTTTTTTTTCCCCCTTGAGAATAGTGTCCATAAAATAATCTGTCTTTCTATTCCCGTAGGGCGTGATATGTGGTAACATGTTCATTGCCTGCTTGTTGAATGAATGAATAAGTGCAGCCCTTTGGGACTGAGATCTCATGTTCCACCTGTCTTCTGACTTCTTTCTTGCCAGCCCCGCAGCAGCAGCTCCGGGGCAGGTAAAGCTGCCCCTTTCTCACACAGCACTCACACCTCTGGCCAGGCCTGTGCTAGAACCCAGGGCCTGAGAATCCCTCGGCCCTGCACGATGGAGGGAAGGAAGGAAGAAGGCCTCCCTGGTGTCTCTGCTGACCTTTGCCAAGAGAAAAAAGCACCACTCAATCACAAAGGTCTTCTTTGGATATCCAGTAGCTTCCTGCATGGTCCTGAGAACGTGGCTGACTTCAGAAGCCCCTTCTCCTTGAGTAAAGGAGATGCTAGAGTGACCTTCTTAGGGGGCACCTGGGCCCCAGCCTGCACCAGCTGAAACAACAGTGGCCCCTGAGTCCATGGGCACAGACCAGCTTCTCATTTCTGGCTTTACTGTCTAGCCCATTGCCTATATGCTCCCCCACACCCTGCCTCCAGATCCTGTTATTTCCTTTCAGGAGTGATGGAAATAGGAGTATAAGCTCTGAGGGTGAAGGAAGGGGAGATAAGTGCATGGACCTGGTATCTCCTCCCACTCCAGTTCTATCTTCCAAGGGCTCTGTCAATCGACCTTTCACTTACTGCCTCACAACAAGCACCATTCTGTGTGGCCCAAGGTTGGGGATCAGGAGGCAGAAGGCTTGAGTTCCAGTCTGGCTTCTGCGACTCACTGTCTATGGGATTTCAGACAAGTCACCTTTGTTCTTGGAACCTCAGGACCCTCCTCTGTAAACTGAAAGTGAAGTCGCTCAGTCGTGTCCGACTCTTTGTGACCCCAGGGACTGTAGCCTACCAGGTTCCCCCATCCATGGAATTTTCCAGGCAAGAGTACTGGAGTGGGTTGCCATTTCCTTCTCTAGGAGATCTTCCTGACCCAGAGAATGAACCCAGGTCCCCTGCGTTGCAGGCAGATGCTTTACCTTCTGAGCCACCAGGGAAGCCCGTAAACCACAATCTGATTATACATCTCGAAGGTCTGGTGTGAGCATTAGCGCTAATGTTTGTACACCGGAGGTGATCTCAAAACTGCAGATCCTACTAAGGATTGTTGTTCTGCACATCCAAGGGCTGAGGCAGGGCGGAAGGACCTCGAAGATCCTAGCCCCGGATTCGGGCATCACTATGTTCTAAAAATAAGTATTTTTTTCCACCTCCTCAGCTTGGTCAGCAGACGGAGAGACCCGGCAGACCCCAGAGAAACCTCACCCAAGCCTGTTATTGTGGGCAGCCCCTGTGGATTCCGCTTATGGGGAACAATTTGAGAGGCAAACAAAACATGAAAAGCTACTCAGAATTAACAATGGGCCAGATGGTAATGCTAGTTTGAAGCAATAAAACATGATAAATAGCTTCCTGCTG
The DNA here is from genome assembly GCA_006410935.1 of Redunca redunca. Classification (NCBI taxonomy): domain Eukaryota; kingdom Metazoa; phylum Chordata; class Mammalia; order Artiodactyla; family Bovidae; genus Redunca; species Redunca redunca. Next base: position 6,047 of record SJYQ01007756.1, read on the forward strand.
CTACTCCTGATCAATTTCAATATTTAATAATTCCACTGCCACCCCACCCCCTCATCTGGCCCCCTCCACAGGCTGCTGTGATAACGACCCGCATTCAGCTCACAGAGCAAACACTCCTTCACTTTCTGAAGGTGTCAGCAGAAAGCGGGCGGCTCAACTGTCACAGGAGCACCCTCCGTCCTTGAGATAATTCAACTGCCTGCTTCTAAGACACTCCATCTCCAGCCTCTCTCCTGGTTGCCAGGGAAGGCTGGGAGGGAACTCCGACGATGGAGATGCCATGGGAGCGGGCAGTGGGTGTTAGTATTCCCTGAGTCTTGCTTTTGAATTTAAGAAAGGGAAGTGGTAGGGAGCTGGGTGGTCCTCTTACTCCAGAACCAGTTAGCAGGAGGAGGAGGCAACCAGAAGCGGGTGACGGCAGCTTGTTGTTAAAGCCTTACCCACTGGCCATGCTTCTGAACCTCAATCTCCTTCTCTGTATGAAAGAGAGAATCACATCTTCTCACAGGAGGAGTCCAGCCTGCGCTGCATGGGTCAAGCGCTGGGCAACATGCTCTGAATGTGGGAAATGACTGGCAGCAGGAAGCGTCATTATCAAACATGAAACCAATTAGCAAATGATGCCCCAGCACCGCTGCTCGTGGGAAGGGCTGCCGGCCCTTGTGGTCAGGGAGCTGCGGCCAGGGCAGACGTGGGGTGTGGGGCAGGGACTGGCAGGAAGCACCCAGGGTTCTCCCCCTGTGGAGCCCACAGGCCTTGAGACCCTCCGACACAGGGCGCCCCAGAGAGCAGGTGATGCGGGAGCTGTTTATGGAGGAGGAAATGGACAGGACGAAGCGAAATGACTTCTCAAGCTTACATCATGTGAAGTGGCAGCATCAGTTTTAGTCTGGGTCTCCCAACCTGCCCCTCCGAACCCCTCTGCTTTCATGTCCTCCCTGCCCCACTGCAGGAGAAGACTGCTCCCTGAGATCCCCCCTGCCGTCTGTCCTTTTTGCAAGGAGGCAGCCGTGGGCTTGCCATCACCTGAGCTGTAGGTTACTAGGCTGTGAAATGGTAATACCTACTGTACTGGTTCACAGGGACATTTAATGAGGGAATATGCATGAGAGCCCGCTGTAATTTTGTGATGAGCTGTACAAATGTCAGGTATGGTTATTATGACTTTTTAGGAAAAAACCCTCTGGGAGGAAAAAGATCAGAAATTCATCCACCAAAGGGTGGATTCCTCTTACCGAATCCTTCACTGGCCCCGCATCCTCTAGGGCGGTGGTCCCCAATGTTTTTGGTACCTAGGACTGATCTCGTGGAAGACAACTTTTCCATGGATGAGGTGAGGGGTGGTTTCGGGATGATTCAAGGACATAATATTTACAGTGCACTTTATTTCTGTTATTATTACATCAGCTCCACCTCAGATCATCAGGCAGTAGGTCCCGGAGGTTGGGGACCCCTGCTCTAGGGGATTAAGATCAAGCTCTTTAGTGTGACCTTCAAGGCCTTGACAGTGCCTGCAACCCCATCTCCACCCCTTCTCCCTTCCCTCCTTGCTGCAGACCCTCCAGGCTACTTGGGGTGACCTGAGCCTTTTACCTGTGTCTCTGCCTAGGCCGAGCAACACCCCTGCAGGAGGGGACTGTCCCACTCTGTCCCTCAGCTGATCCCACTCCACCTTCTACAAGAAGTCTTCCTTGGGTCCCCCCTTGCTAAGAAGCTCTTCTGCTGGGCTTCCTGGTAGCCTCTTTGTGCTTGCCTCCATCCTAGCATGCGGCACCCTACCTACTGCTGCGTTCTCATCTGCCTCCCAACTCTACAGCCCCTCCCTTCTGGGTCAGAACCAAGCGCTGTTCACTCCAGTCTGTCAGGGGCCTGGCCCAGCTTATGTCCAAGAACTGTGCACCGAGGAACCAACCGAGTAAGTAACTGTTCCCAATATTAATGGAATCAAAGCTTTAGGCAAAGGATTCAGTAGTGGAATTAAGAATTTGGGAGGGCACAGCCTTGCTAAAGTTACAATACTTTGACCACCTGATGTGCAGAGCCAACTCATTAGGAAAGACCCTGAGGCTGGGAATGACTGAAGGCAGGAGGAGAAGGGATTGACTGAGGATGAGATGGTTGGATGGCATCATTGACTCTGAGGCCATGCATTTGAGCAAACTCTAGGAGATGGTGAAGGGCAGGGAAGTCTGATGTGCTGCAGTCCATGGGGCCGCAAAGAGTCGGATACGACTGAGCAACTGAACTGAGGGCCTTGGTAGCAGAAGTCAGAACCGTGCTTCTGAATTCAGACTCAGTCCAATCCCCTTAGTCATGTCTAGAGCAGGTGGGGTAACCAAGACTTCCCAGGACAGGCCCCCACCCCACCCTATATCCTCTGCCTGCTTTTTGTTTGTAGAAAAACTTTAGTTGCCTAGGTCTTCCCCCAAGTTCCAAAGAATAAATTTAATCAGAGAAGTGAGAAAATGCAGAAACAAAGGAAAACAGTCAAGCACGACAAACTAATAATAGTGAAGCCATTAAACAAAGTCAAGGACCTTTAGTTCCTCCTCAGAAGGGCTATAGATAATATTCTGAGCCATATCCATTGAGCTGTTTTGCAGATACTGAAACCCCCACCAGGTGAAATAGTTAACTGCATGCCACCCACAAGCACAGAGACCCCAGACAGGTTGAACCTGAAGGTTGATGATGTGGACTCCTGATTACGTCACAGCCAACCAATCAGAAGAATGTCCACGAGCTGACCATGGACCCTGCCACTCTCTCCCCCACCATGCCTTTAAAAACCTTTCCCTGAAAACCATTGGGGAGTTCAAGCCTTTTGAGCTGCCTGGACCCCTCGCTTGGCCTGCAGTAAACACCACACTTTCCTTTACCACCACCCTGAGTCAGTAGATTTGGCTTTACTGTGCATGGGCAAACACACCCAAGTTTGGTTTGGTAGCAGTAAGATGATCGTCTTCCTCCCCCATCCTGACCCTCAACAAGAAGGATCCTCCCGCAGGACGTGAGGGAGGCTGGTGATGAGGTACCTGAATCCCGCTGGTCCACGGTCATGGAGTTCCACCTCCTCGTGATGTCGATGTAGAGGATGTCCACCGCGGCCATGGACAAGCTGCTGCTGCTGAGCTTGCAGTTCCTGCCCAAGATGGGAGAGGACATGTCACTGCCAGACCCGAGCCGACCTGTCCTGCCTGGCCTCCGTGCCTTTGCTTGGGCTCTGTTCCCCTCCTGGATGCCGCCCCACCCCCAGCCCCACAGCGGGAACTAGCGGAGGGTGAATGGCAGCAAACCATTCACTGCCTTTACAGGTTCCTGTAATGAGGTTCATAAGGGCTCTAAAGGGCTGGGAAAAGGAGGGACTTTAGGACGGCAAGTCTTGAGGTGAATCTGGCTCTGCCACTTAGGAGCAAATGGCCCTGATTAAACTAGTTCCCCTTCTTGAGCCTCAGCCTCCTGACCTGTTAACCAGGCAGTCTTTATCACAGTCACTGTGGGCAGGGATGCTGCAAAGAGCATGATTGGGGCATCAGACAGACCAGAGTTAAAATCCTGGCCCTGTGGCTTCTTCTAGCTGGGTGACTGTGGACCATTCACTTTGGTGTCTGTATTGGCTGGCTCTTAAATGAAGAGGATAACATCAGCCTACATGGCCGTTGTGAAGACGACGTGAGGTTGTGCATCCTGGGGCCTGGCACCTGGTTGGGGCCATGACAACTGCTGATTTCCTTCCTCATCTCTCTCTAGTTTCCCTCTTTCTCTGCCAAAGCTAGAACCATCTCTCAGCCCTGTCAGAGGCTACCTGAGGCTGACCTTCCGGTGGGGGGCCCTGTCCACTCTGGAGAAACGGGGCTTGCCACTCAGAGCATCTGAGAATGAGGATGAGGGGCCTGTTAGAATGGAGGCAGAACTCAGCTGGTCCAGAGGCACCACCCTTTTGAAGTGGGGCGTGCTGGGAGGGGAATCCCCACCCAGGCTGGATTTGCCCTGGGAATCCTGAAAGCTACACCCCGGGGCTAGCTGTCTGTTGGGCTGAACCATATTCCATGCTGCTATAAACCTTGCAAACGTGTTCACGTCCGTCGCCCCAGCTAATGATAAAGTGGTTCTTTGGTTTCCCATTTGTCATCATCTCTTGCGTGAATAGCTCACTTAGGAACCCAAGAGGCTGGGGGCTGATTGGCAAGCAGGACTTGGGCATTCCAGGGGCCCCTCTCCAAACCCATGCACACTCCTGGCGTGACTGGGTGGGTGCCCACCACCGTGCCCAGATGAGGCTAGTGCTCCTTATATGCCAGCAACCTCCTGGCCTCCCGCCTTCCCTCTCTCTTTCCATCCCTCCTGCCCGTTTCTCTTTCTTCCCCGCCTGTGTTCCTCATGCCATCAATTCACATCCTGCTTCCTCCTGAGCTCCGCTCTGTATTTCCATCACAAGTCACCGTGGCAGACTTCAAAGCACACCAGCGCAGTTATTGAGCCCCAGTAACAACATGTCAGTGGACGCAGAGCTTTTCACGTCACCTGTCACCGAGATGGCTATCTCTATTGGGTCCTGCTGGGGACCCGCTCCAGTCCCTTCCAAGGTATTCTAACAACCCACGCTGTTCATTTCCCAAGCTTCATTAGAAGCAGCTATGGGTTTTCTCTAATTATCATGTCTGTGTTCTCTGGACTACCTGTTCCCCACAGGACAGGCACTCTGCCTGGCTTACCCTGTGGGTTAATGGAGTATAAAAAGGGAAACAAGACTGACCACTGGTATACAGTTATTTTTTTCCTGACAGGCAGAAAATAGAAGTGTCAAACCTTGAGTAGGAGCTGTAATTTACCAAAGATGATTCTCCATCTATCCCCTTTCCAGGGTAACTTGTTCCCCCTAGTGATACCTGGAAATACAGTTGATGATAACATCTGGACTGGGGTAGGAAAGGGAGGGCTGCAGTTGACATGAAATGCTTGTGAGAATTCTGATTCTGTAGGCACTTTCTTGGGCACCATCTGTGTGCCAGGCTCTTTCCTGCTCATTAGCTCTCTGGAGCTTTATAATGTTTTATGAGGGAGGTGTTCTTAGACCCATTTCAATGCTGGGTAAACAGAGACTCAAGAGAAGGGACATGACTTGCCCAAGACTGCACAGCTGGGATTCACAGCTCGGGCTCCCCTGGAGGATACAGCCATGGACTTGGGAACTTTGGGAAGAAGTGGGGAAGGGGCCCAGCCCAGAGCTGCAGGAAGAAACAAGATTCCAGAGACAGAGTCTCAAGTAGCCCAGAAAGGCTGGAGCCTCTAGAGAGGCCCTGTTGGGACACTTTGGGATATAAGCCTGGGGGATGGGACAAGACAACCGGGGTCACTAAGTTTTCCTAGGTTTGTCCCTGCGGTCACCAATGGACTCAAGCAGGGAATGTCTCCAAAGGTTAAGACCTTGGAGTGAACTTTTCATCCACCCGTCCACTCAATACAGAATTTATTTTGTGTCTGCTATGTGTAAGTGGTGTTCTGGGTCCAGTGAGTGACACAAAGCTTGGATCAGATGAGTCTTGGATATGCTATTGGATGGTAGGCATCATCTCACAGTCTGGGGTAAAAACCTGAGGCCTTTGGTAGCTCTTGATCATTTGAATCATTTCCCCTTATGCCCTGGGAGGCAGTTCCTCAAATTACTAATGAGAGGTGGGATGAATTCTTCAGTGGAGGAGAAGTCCAGGAAATACAGTAACAGGAGACACCAGAAAGATTCCTAAGAAAGGATGGGCTAGAAACGTACATGGTAAAAGTGAGCTTTGGAGTCCAGTGCACAGGAGTTTGAATCTTGACTTTGCCATGTGACCTTGAGCAGGTCATTGACACTCTCTGCATCTCAGTTTCCTTATTTGTATGAAGATATCGTGACTCACCATACAAACTTATTTTAAGGACTAGCTCAGTGCCTGGCACATATGACAGCTTTCAGCCTTCCTCCATGATATACAGCCACTTGTAAATCTGGATGTAAATCCAGAAAGGATTTTGGGTTTTTTTTTGTTTCTTCGTTTCTTTCCAGAATCAGAAGAACGTGGGTGCACAGAATGAGAATCACAAATCGTTCAAGTTCATTAGGAGTCTAAGATTAGAAAGATTTGAAAATTATCATCCCCATTTCCTCTCAACAACTACTGACATCTCATGGGAAATTTAGAAACCAACTTTTTCCACTCCATAAAATCCTATTTATAGAATTTCTTTTGTGTTCATCCTTCTCTGTGAAAGAAAAGACGCTTATTTTTTTCCTGGAGAGCTTTCTGTAAGGTGAAAGTTAACAAATAATCAGTATTTGTTTAAAAAAGAAAGAAATAAACGCTATCTAAACATCTTGGCTGGTGGGGATTGGGAAAGACAACTTTGGTTTATAACTTATCTATTTTTAAAGGCTATTGATATCCCGGGCATAACATCTCATGGTATTACTGGAAAGAGATCATCACGGAACAGAAGAAATTTTCAAAGTCACTGAGGAGTTAATGACAGAGAGGGAGGCAGGGCCCCCTGACACTTCTGTTCCAGAACATTCTCACACAACCTGCTGCCTCTCAGAGAAGGAAACCCCCCCCCACCCCCCGCCACAGCTACACATTAGGAAGCATATTAATATCTCCTTACGAGAAAAGGCAGCGGAAGGAGGGGAAAAAAAGGCAAAAGAGAAAGCCGCGTTCTAATTTAGAAGGTGCCTGGGATTAGAAACCACAGAGAAGAGGGGTGGAGGGGGGGCGGGGTCTCCAGGCAGAACGGCCGGGCTCGAGGCGAACACTCGAGGTGTGGAGAAGCTGCCTCCATTTTCCAGAAATAAACTCCGGTCTTGGCAAACCGTTTCATCTTCGGGCTGCGGAAATGGAAACTGCAGTCTGTGCCAGCTGATGTCAGATTCCGATGGAGGATACGTCTGGGAAACGTGTTCTTAGTGAATTACACAGAAAGCTCCCCAAATGAGGAACCCGACGGGAGAAAAATAACAAAAATGCATTTCCCTCAGAGAAAGCTGTCAAAATGAAGGAGCAGATCATTTCCATTTCTCAGAAAAAGAGATGTCTCCACACCTCAGCAATTATCATGAAATTTTTAAAAAAACGGTGCTTAATTCATGGTGATACTTGCTACTGTTACGTGCCTCCTGAGCAAATGACACGACAAGCTGGTTCGATAGAGTTAACTCTAGACTAGAGGACGGCAGTTCATTATTTCTCATTTCTTGGTGGCAAAGAAAAATAGAATATGGCCCGACTTGCATTAGCATAATTCACTCCTGAAACTGCTGATCCATGCAACACATTATGAGAGATGGTCACTGGAAATAAATTCAATCGCAATGTTTATTATTTTCTTCCCTCCAGTTCTCTTCCAGGAACTTGGAGAGGATGAGTGGGTAGGACAGATGAAAGCCAAGTTCAACTTCTGCCGTTTGTGTGGGAGCTCAGAGAGGAGGGTCTCTAGCCAGCAAATATGTCTCTAGCGTGGTGTTCCAGAGAAGGGCACTTGCTTCGATTTAACATATGGCACAAATATTATCAATTCATAATGAAGCAAAATTTAAACCCAAGTGGAAAAGACAGAGAGAATAGTTGTTAGCAAGAGAGAACGCTCGCTGTCAAATTTAGCTGGCAAGACGGCATATATTCAGACACAAATCTGAAAACAGAGAAGATCACCTTTTACGACAAAGTTGCTGCGGGATGTCTTAGTACATTTTTAAAGGAGAAGTGTATCGACTGCGATGTGTTCTTCGTGTCTTCCTTCATCCTTAATTACCCGGGGTGCGTGCCAGGGGAGGTGCCGAGGGAGGGGTGAGGGGCTCACTGTCTGGGTCCCTCTGCTCCAGCTGCCTCTTCTCCCCCTGGAAACATCGTCACTTGTCAATGGTACTCGGCCACAGATTGGGAAAGATGGCTGTAGGACCTACTGGTTGCTAATATCACGTATTCGAGTTTTTCATGCAAGCACTCTTAATTAGAGAGAACAAAGGGAGGGAAGAATCATAAGGCCTCTCACACAGAGACCCAGTTCTAGCAATATCCCTGATATCATCCAGTTCCCGTCTGACTGCCTTTTAAGAACCTTCTTTGCTAGAATGGTTCTCAAATCTTTTCAAGAATTTCCTTTTCCAGATTGTGTATGAGCATAGCAGTCCTCTTAATATATACCTCAGCCTCCCACAGGTCACATACCGGTGGACTTGATGGGCAATCACGCTTTGGTTGAATCCCAAATAATTTTCTGAATCACCAACATTCTGTATATATATGCACTGAGATTTCACATATAAAAATCAGTATTTCTAGCTTCTCTAGAAAAACCAAAAGCTCTAGTGATACTGTCCCCCGACAACCTTTCTTTTTGCCACACTTCTGCCCCCCTCATCCTTGTAGATCCCACCCGCTGGTTTGTTTATCCTTCCTGCCTGCACCCTCCCCCCACCCATCCCCCAGACAACTGAGATGTGATTCTTGTCGTATGTCATCTTTTCAAATCTCCCCTGCTCTCTCACAGCTTAAGAGAATTGTATTGACACTAGGAAATAAAAGGAAGCATCTGACTGAAGTCTTTTGCTCTTCCTTCCTTCTTCCTTTTTCCTGCCTGGAATTTGCACATAGTGGCTGGATTTTGAGCAGCCATCTTGTAACCGTAAGGCAACCCTGAAGCCTGAAGCACGTGCTCAGGATGGGTAAGCAGAAAGACAGAAATTGGGGAGTTGATCACATTTCAGAGTCATTAACCAGCTCTAGAAGCCCCACTGCCAAGCTTCCTGTTATATGAGAGAAAATTAGGCTCACTATTTAAACCACCTGTAATGGGTATCCATTCCTACAAGTCAAAGGTAGTTCCTAAATGAGTCAGAGACTATCACGTTAGGTAGTTTTCTCAGGGAAATAACAGTACAGGCCTGTTGACGTTCTTGAAATTCCCTCTGCCTCATGGAAATAATAACCACAAGACTCCCATTTCACAAACAGCTCCTGTAAACCAGGCTGTGGGCCAGATCTTTTATGATCTAATACATCCATCCCAACCTCCTCACAACCCTGCAAGGCAGGAGAGATGATTACCATTTTACAGATGAGGGAACTGAGACCCAGAGAAGACAAGGGATTTGCTCAAAGCCGCACAGCTGTTAAGTAATGTGCTTGGCTCTGAAGCCAAACCCCAAAGCCTGTGTTCTTTCCACTGGGCTTTCTTTCCACCTGAAACTAACACAAAGCCCTTCTCAGAATCACTGTGAGAGTATGACTTCAGGTTTATTGAGACGGCAAAAATTCCTGCGGATACTTCTGCATGCTACCCTATCAGGAATATCAGAGGGCTAGAGTTAGAATTTATAAAATTCATTTAGAGAAAAGCACATGGCGAAGTGGTTTCCAATTCCAGACTTCTAATTATTTGCCTTCATAAATAAAACTATGAATAGGGTGACTTTGAGTTACTAGATAGAAATATTAAAACCAATGATGAGAGAAACAACAGCAGCATTGAACACTAGCAGACAGTTTCTCTGAGGTGTATAACATGCAATCCTAGGGCACTGGTAGCTTCATCCCCATTTTCTAGGACCATCGAGGTTCAGAGACCGTCATTAACTTACCCAAAGTCACACAGCTCATAAGTGCTCCTGTACTGCCCTCAAAGTACCCCAGAGGGTAGAGGCAAGTTAATGAATAATCTTAGGCGGTTAGGCCTATTTTGTAGGATGTGGCAAAAGCACAGTTTCTTTGTCTTGTGCTTCATGCAAACTTTGTATTATACTTCATAATATAACCACATTATTTTTATGCTAGAAACAAATGTATTAAATTATTTATCAACTGAATTATTTAACTTTTCTCTCCTGAAAATGACACTTTGGAAAGATAGGCCTTGCTTCTCTGCTGTGGCTTCATAAACGCTCAGCACTCAGCCATGCACCCCTGGGAGAACTTCACCCAGCTTAGGAAGCGCAAGATATATCTGAGTCCAAGGGGCAATTATTCATCTCTGGTCTCAGGGTCCTGCTCAAGGTAGCACGGAATTGTTTTCTAACCACAAGCACAAGGTTGTGAATGCTATCACATCTGTAGCATTCATTAATTCGTTCAACGAACAAGAGTGTACTATATGCCAGGCCCAGTGCCAGCTGCTGGGCCAATTCCAACCCAGTGGGGCCCAGTCTGGCATCACAGACTCTCCCAGGGGCAGTCAGGGAGAAGGGCCCAGCCAGATGTCGGGCTGGTCTCCAGAATGCCTGAACCCCAGCCAGAGGGGGCTGGTCTCACTAACCTGATGAAGGTACGGAAGCCTGTTGGTCCCAACTTCATCGTCCCCTTGATTCCCAGGAAGCGGATAAACAGGTTTGCCATCCTGTCCACTAGGCGTAGGTAGTTGAACTGCTTTGCGTACTTGGGGAACACCTGCTTGAGGCAGATGGAGGGCAGGTGGGCGTCGGGGTTAGCGTCGCCCTGTGAGGCGCTGGCCAGATCGCTGTGTGGAGGATTTTCTTTCGAGGCTAACGACTTCCCCAGCAGCTGAGACCTGTAACACACAAGGAGTTGATGATAGAACCAACCTTTAGAGTGGGTTTGCACACAGAACACTTTCTCTTGCAAATTCTCCTTTCCTTTAGATTTACAGCAATGGCGGGCAGAGCCAGGGGGGTATTATTACTATTCTTTTCTTTAATTAATTAGGCTGTGCTGGGTCTGAGTTGAGCATGTGGGGTCTAGTTCTCTGACCAGAGAGCGAACCTGGGCCCTCTGCACTGGAAGCCCAGAGTCTTAGCCAATGGACCACCAGGGAAGTCCCTATAATTACTATTCTTAATGTATAAACCAGAGAATCGACCTCAAAGAAGCAACCTGCCCAAAGAGTCATATCTGTATATACCTATGGTATATATATGATACCTAATTCATGTTGAGGTATGGCAGAAACCAACCCTATATTGTAATTATCCTTCAATTAAAAATAAATAAAAATTTCTTTAAAGTTAAAAAATAAAAGTGACCTGCCCAAGCTCACATGGCTGAGAAATTGAGCCCAGGACAGAGCCACGGGACAAGAGACGCACACTTCCTCTGGTCTACCATCTTAGCTTCCCAATATGGACAACTTCCTTTCCTGTACTCATGATTCAAGAGAATACTCAATTATGAAGGAGTCTGGGTTTGGTTTCAAATTCCTACTTATGGGTAGTAATTGAATAATTAGGAAATATAAAAATCTCATTGAGGGCTGGCAGGAAGCCATAGGCACAGTTCAATGAACAATTTGCAAAGATACATCAGTTACCCAATTCTAGGAATAGGCACAATTAAGTTTTCTGGCTTAACTATTTTCTTATTTGGAACCCGTACAAAAAAAAAAAGAAATGATTAGAGTGTTGTGATTCCTGTCTGGATATTTTATCCTGAAATTTTCCTGAGAGTCAAGAAAGTTCACAGCCACTCACACTCAGATATGCCTCTCCAACTGGAATGTTCTCACCTGTAGACACAATGATCACCTGTTTACCTTCCAGGATGGCCCCCAGGTACCCCCCACTGATGCGGCTATTTCCCCTCCCCCCCAAATCTGCATTCCCCGTCTCCCCATCTCCTCAAAGGTCACCACCATCTGCCAGTGACCCAAGCAGGAAACATCAGAACAAACACCAACCCCTCCTTCTCCCTCTGCCTTCGCGGCCTTCTTAGCGATTCCTGGAACCCGGCCCACTGTCCCCACTGCCCTGGCCTTGTCTGTCCTCCCCTGGATTCTGGCAACAGAGCCTCCAGCCTCCAGCCTCCACAAGGTATCCAAGGCCACCTTCTAAAACAGACCTGGCCGGGATGCCCACTTCCGACACTGGTCATCTTTGAGGTTCCTGAGCACCTATGTGATCAAGTCCATAGCCTCCCTCTGGCATGCAAGCCCCTTCCTGGTTTCCTCTCTGCCCTCATTTCTTGTTACTGCCCTGGACACACTGTACCTTTCTAGGCCTTGACCGCTGCCGCCACCCCAGCCTACTGCCCTCTGGCCTGGCCTGGAGGCAGAGGCTCGTGCTTGCTGGACACCCAGTTCCCTTCCGCAGGCAGCGCCCATCTCTGCACCTGCAGCTCCTCTTCCTTCCTTGTCTCCTGTCCTGCCCATGGCTGAGGGGTGAGGGTGGGGGAGGCGTAGCCCTTTCCACCTGTGTGTCCGTTCCAGAGACAGAACCCTTGTAATGGGGAAGAACAAATCTGACTCCATATTGAATCTGTCACTTTTACTTTCGCCTCTGTGTTCTGTTGTTTTTGCTGCAAGTCCACCACTAAAGGGATGTTGCCGATAAACTTAAATGACACGTAACGGTCCATCTCTGGGAAGGCTGTCTCCCATGGAATGAGCATCAAGCTAAAATACCTTTATTTAGTTCATAGGAAACCTTCTGACTAGGCCCACCTCTGAATGGCTGCAGGAAGGAAGAAATTAACACATCCCCTCTGGGGTCTGAGTGGAACCTGGCCTTTAGCCACTCCCCTTTTAGTATTAAAGGAAGCCTGAATTCTAACTCAGGGAAGATGGCTCTTTGTGATGCTGGTCCACCATCTTCTCGGTCTGCTGATTTTTTGAATAAAGTCACTATTCCTTGCCCCAACAACGTGTCTATTTATTGACCTGTCATGTGGTGAGCAGTACGAGCTTGGACTCAGTAACACCCTGAGCACGGTGTACACAGCCAATAAATACTGTCCAACTGGCTAAGAGATCCAGGAAAAAAAGAGCTGCATCGCACGGCACCGAGATCAATACCAAGGCCGTTTTCTACTCTTCTTTATTAAATGGCCTCGTTCTCAGAGCTCCCACTTCCAAGCGTGCCATCAGTCACCAAGTCAGGCTATCTTAGTATCTTAGTACCTGCTTTCTGACTCAGCCTTTGAAGTCTTCCTCAGCCCTCGCTGCCTGGCACATTTCTGCTCCGCTTTCAAAACCAGCTCATCTGTTCCCTTGACCGCACTGAAGATCATCTTTCAGGTCCACTCCGGGTCCCTTGGACGTCTGCATTTCTCGAGTCAACTGCACTGTATTTGCTTATGTGCCAATCCCTCTTGCTATTTTGTGAACTCATTGAAGGCAAGGACCACATCTTATTCAACCCTACTTCTATAGGACTTGATACATATTAGGTGCTTGGGAAATGTTTCACTGAATTCATTGCATTGGGAAAGTGTGCTTTTCATAGCAAGTGAAAGTGTTAGTCACTCAGTCGCATCTGACTCTGCGATTCCATGGACTCTAGCCTGCCAGGCTCTTCTGTCCATGGAATTCTCTAGGCAAGAATACTGGAGTGGGTTGCCATTCCATTCTCCAGGGGATCTTCCTGACCCAGGGATTGAACCTGGACCTCCTGCGTTGGAGGCAGATTCTTTACCATCGGAGCCACCTTTAATAGCAAGGTAAGCATCAAATAAAATATCAAGCTCGTGGTGCTTTGTATCTACCCCATAGGCTCGTTTAAATAGGAAAGAGGTTCGATAGAGAAACAGTGTACTTGACAAATCTGACAAAATGGACTTTTGCTCATTCTGGTTCAAGGAGCCCAAGTCTGAAAGAGAACCCCCTGGTATGAATAAAAGGTCCTGTAAGTTATGTTTCCTTCAAAGTGGGTCTCAAAGCCAGGACAGGCAGAACCAGAGCAGCTCAAAAGCCCTTCTAAAGTTTAACTGTGTGGATGGTTCAAGGAAACAAATGCACCCTCCTACAAAGGGGAGGGACCTGATTCCTCCAGAGAAGCACTCACTCCCGGGGGGTGGGGTGGGGTGGGTGCAATTTCCCTTCAGCTAAACTGGTTTTATCATCACCTCCTTGAATTTAAGACTGTAAATAAAAGTCAGGTGGTTACTCTTCAGATGAAATAAAATGTTTTCACATTAAGGTTATAAGAAGAAAGATGAGAACAAAAAGCAGCCGAATTACCGGAAATGAGCTCTTAAATTCCTGGATAAGTGGCAATCACTGACTTTATAAGCACTCATTAAGTTTTTGTTAAAGGAGATTTTGTTGAAGGAAATGTATGGTTTGAATGCACTCCATGACAAAGGAAACAGGCTGAGAACTCTTCAATCAACAGAACTGTCCCACTTTGGTGATCTCATTTGCTCTTCTCGAAACATGTGCAGTCCGAAGTTGTTTCTATACCCCTGTTCCAGATGGAGAAACTGAGGCGCAGTAGGGTGAAGGGGCTCTTTGCCCTGGCTAAACTGGAATTACACTTCAGTTCTCCTGACCAGGGCACTTCCCATTTTGCTGCCCTGTTTTTCCAAAGCACATCCTGGTTCATATTGAGGGTTACAAAACCCAGAGGACTGTTATTTATTTTTTTGTTTTTAAGTAGTTTTTTTTTTTATTATAATAATCATTTTGTTCTTTGTAGGCATGTTGAAAACTGTATAAAGGGATAAAAGGAATCAGAATCATTTGCAATCCCACCATTCAAGGATAAACACTAATGTTTTAATTTTCTAATCTGTATTTATAAGTTAGGATCACACCATGGGTAGTTTAAATCCTTTTTCTTACACTTTACCATTATATCATGTTTTCTTGTGGCCTTAAGTGTGTTTTCATGAGCGTAACCTCTCATGGACATAGGCATGTGCTAAGTTGCTTCAGTCGTGTCCGACTCTGTGAGACCCCATGGACTGTAGCCCCCCAGGCTCCTCTGTCCATGGGGATTCTCCAGGCAAGAATACTAGAGTGGGTTGCCATGCCCTCCTCCAGGGGATCTTCCCAACCCAGGGATCAAACACCGTGTCTCTTATGTCTCTTGCATTGGCAGGCAGGTTCTTTACCACTAGCGCCACCTGGGAAGCCCATGTAATATTCCATATTATGTCAGAACCAGAATTTAATAGGCCATTTCCCCCTCTGTCAGATATTATCTACATGGCTTGTCTTTGCTAAATAAGAGTCTGGTGACATACGTCCCCTAAGTCACATGCTCCCTCCCAGAAACATTACACATTATAGCTAGAAACAGCTTTGAGATCATTCTATCCAATGATGTCATCTATTTTCTTTTATTGTGGTCTAATGCACATAACATAAAATTCACCATTTTATTTTTAAATTTTTCTTGCTCTATCTCAAGACATGCTGGCTCTTATTTCCCAACCCAGGAATCAAAACCGCACCCCCATGCCTTGAAAGCATGGAATCTTAACCACTGGACTACCAGGGAAGTCCTCAGATTCACTATTTTAAAGCACACAAGGCACAATGTTATGCAAAGCACCACCTCTATCGAGTTCCAGAGCGTTTTCACAACGACGTCATTTTAGAGAAAAAAAAAATGCATCCCAGATAGACAGGACATTAGCACTGGTAGGTCATCTGGCTGGCAGACCATTCATCCGGGGTGGTGGCTGGAGCTTGGGTTGCCTGCTGAGGGGGACCCCACCACCTCCAGGGCACCTCTCAGGCTGGGATGCTTTCCTGGACTGCATGTCAGAGGCCGTCTCCCTCCAGTGTCTGCAGCCTGTCCCCCATCCCACCTCCAGAGCTGCCCAGGAGGAGTCTGCTTTCTCCGTGACAGCCTCTCACATTTCCTTCAAGGGTTGCTGCACTTACTGGGTGATTACCATTGCCCTTCCTTCCTGAATCACAGTTAATAACCTCAAGATGAAAGGGCCCTCAAAGCCACAGATATTTTCATGAACTTGAAACCACAAATTCAGGCGGAAGGGGTTTTGCTCAACTGGAAGAAGGCAGTAAAGATACAACTGATACAGAAGACGAACTAAAACACAGAGAAATGGTATTTTGCTCCAGATGATTCCAATTGTCACATGGAGATCCAAGGTATCACAAATACTGTAAAATCCTATTTTTAGTTAATAGCATTTTAATAGAAAAGTCAGACTTATGAAATGGAAGTGACTGGTAAAGAAAATATAAATCAAGCTTACTAGTCCTTTGGGGCATTTAAAAACAACTGAATTTGGTATGTCTTTGATTCATTAAAATAGGGGAAAGAATCCTGGAATGTCTTATCTATTATGGTTTTTCAAATAAAATGGAGTTTTGCTTTATTAAAACTCCTGTGAAAACCCCCCTCCCACCATTCTGTCTGAAAAGAAAATCACTAGTATTTATCGGAGACTTCCCTGGTGGCTCAGAGGGTAAAGCGTCTGTCTGCAATGCTGGAGACCTGGGTTCAGTCCCTGGGTCTGGAAGGTCCCCTGGAGAAGGAAATGGCAACCCACTCCAGTATTCTTGCCTGGAAAATCCCATGGACTGAGGAGCCTGGTAGGCTACAGACCACTGGGTCACAAAGAGTCGGACATGACTGAGTGACTTCACTTCACTCCTGGGGCTTCCCAGGTGGCGCGAGTGGTAAAGAATCTGCCTGCCTATGCAAGAGACGCGGATTCAGTCCCTGGGTTGGGAAGATCCCCTGGAGGAGCAAATGGCAACCCACTCCAGTATCTTCCCTAGGAAATTCCATGGACAGAGGAGCCTGGCTACAGTCCACAGGATCGCAAAGCCGAACAGGACTGAGTGACTGAACACACTGCACACACCCGATGTCAAGCAGCTTACTTGATATATTGATTTCATTGGTTTCTCAAGACAATTCTGCAAGGTAGGTAAAAATTAGTCCCATTTTACAGATTAGGAACCTGAGGCCCAAAGAACCTCGATACTGCCCAGTCTTGCCCAATTCCATGAATCAATAGGGGAATCAGAATTTGTCCTCAAGGACTTCCCCCAAAATCCAGTGGATAAGACTCTGCCTTCCAATGCAGGGTGTGTTGGTTCAATCCCTGGATGGGGAATTAAGATCTCACAGGCCGTGTGGTGTGGCCAAATAAACAGAACCCCTCAGAAAAAAAAAAAAAGATTTTGTACTCAGGACTATCTCAGTACACACCTGAGGCTTTGCTCACTACATAACTCTTGTGCTAATTTGATTTAAATCAAACCAAATACTTTTCTTCTGATGTTTAATATATATATATATATATTCTTGTAAATTAACAAAATAGGAAGGTAAATAATAAAAGGGCTAGTTTCACAGAAGATGCTTGAGTGCTCTCAGAGAAATAATTCCGCCCCCCCTTTTTTTTTGTGAAACATCTCTTCAATCATTTATTCATGTATGAACCACTTCCCTACCTCTTACCTGTCCCGTGGGCCTGGATTACACAGGTAAGGTTGACACAGTCCATCTTGCTACCCAGAAGCATGTGACCCAGAGGGGGAAGACTAGACCCATGCACAAACAATGTCTGAGCCAGGTGAGAGTGGCTAGGTGAGCATCCAGAGATGGGACCAAGAACATATGGAAGGGGGTCTTAGTCATATACATATTAAAAAGCAGAGACACATTACTTTGCCAACAAAGATCCATCTACTCAAGGCTATGGTTTTTCCAGTGGTCATGTATAGATGTGAGAGTTGGACTGTGAAGAAAGCTGAGTGCCGAAGAATTGATGCTTTTGAACTGTGGTGTTGGAGAAGACTCTTGAGAGTCCCTTGGACTGCAAGGAGATCCAACCAGTCCATCCTAAAGGAGATCAATCCTGGGTGTTCATTGGAAGGACTGATGTTGATGCTGAGACTCCAATACTTTGGCCACCTCATGCAAAGAGCTGACTCATTGGAAAAGACCCTGATGCTGGGAGGGATTGGGGGCAGGAGGAGAAGGGGACGACTGAGGATGAGATGGCTGGATGGCATCACTGACTCGATGGACATGAGTTTGGGTAAACTCTGGGAGTTGGTGATGAACAGGGAGGCCTGGCGTGCTGCGATTCATGGGGTTGCAAAGAATCGGACACAAGTGAGCGACTGAACTGAACTGAACTGAGTCATATACATGAAAGGGAGCAGGTCTGTGTCTTTATCGGATCTTTCACATTAAGACTAGCAAACTTGGACTTGGCAGTGTAGGAGATGACAAGGTTGTGGTGGATTTGGGGGAGAAGAGTGGCAAAATCAGAAGTTCAGAGAAGAGGAACGAGTCTGCCAGAGGTATATATGCTGAATCGAGCGGGCAGGGGGTTGACGATGCAAGGGAAGCCATCAGAACATTCAAGGTCAGTGGTTCTGAAAGCATGGTCCCTGGACCAGCAGCATCGGCATCACCTAAGACCTTGTTAGAAATGCACGTGTTTGCCCCCGCCCCAGACCTATGGCCTCAGAAACTGTCTCAGCAAACCCTGTGGGTGAGTGTAATGAGGAGTGAAGTCTAAGAATCATTGGTCTAGGTGAAAGAAGATGGGTTTGGCATTTGATCACAGGGGACAGAAAGGGAGGGAAGGCCCTGGATCATGTTCCTGGGCAATCCTGTGGCTTGGCAGGAGAACCAGGTGGGCAACAAGGCTGAGCTGGCAAAAGGAGGCAGGCAGGTTTCTTTCCCCACCGCTTGGCCAAGTCGTGTCCCCTCAGCCCCTTGGGGGTTTCAAATGCACATTGGCATTCCTGGAGAAACTGCCAACCATGCATCAAAGAAATCCCTTAAATTAGCCTGGCAGCTAATTTAAAGAGTTGGAGGCTGAAGTTACTAAAAATAAACATAACTACCATGTAGCCTGGCACTGTCATTTGATAAATCTCTTCCATCACAGAGACTCAATTTGCTTGATGGTGATGCTATCCTATTTGAAGAGAAGGCGATAGATGGGTGAGGCATGTGTTTCAGACTGATGAGGAGAGGGACTTAATGAGAGATCTGGCTGATGTTCCAGTCCCTGTAAGACCTAGATCCATGCTGGGTCTATTCCCACTGGCTTCCCTTTATGCAACGTTCCTCAGAATGCTCTTCTGGCCACTTTTGGACCCCCCTCCCCATCACTTTCTTCCATAGCACAGTGTAACATCAACAACAAAACACAATGGTGATGATACCAGTTATGTGCCAGGGACTGCCATCCTAAATCATTTAATCTCGATAAAATCCTATGCAGAAGGTATTATTATTCCCATTTTACAGATGCAGAAACCAAGGCACAAAGAGAGAAACTAATGTTATAAACCCCAGATAGAGACCCAGGCAGGCAGGTGCCAATGTCCTTGTTTCTAACTACTGTGCTATGCTGCTTCCATACACAGGGAGTTATCAGGCACTGAATACCTGAGAGTCAGGTGGGTTATTTGTAACATCTCATTTGACCCTGGCAATCATCCTTATGAATTAGGTTTAATAATAAGTGGCTCCATTTTGCTGTTGAGAAATGAGCTTCAGAGAGATTAGGCTACTTTTCAAAGGTCACTCAGCTGTTAAATGGCCGAGAGATATTTGAATAAGGATCTGCTTGAGTTCAAAGCCCAGGCCATTTCCACTCCATCATGTTACAACTCAGTGTACTGATGAAATCTCATTTTCTCCTCCTTTACAATGGAGGTCACTTACTTACGAGGGAGAGTGACTTGGGTGGGGGGGGCATTTAGTCTAAGCCTAGTTCACACTTGTTGCATTCTTTGGAATCAAACACACAGATGATTAGACCTCCAGATGATTTTGCTGCAGCGGGGTGGGTAGATGGGTGGGTCTGTCTGCTTGTAACTGACTGCAGGGTATGTGACAACCAGCGTCTATCAGAATGGGGCTGTTCTGTTTTGACTGTGCAAGAAATCAACCCCTGTTTTACAGTCACAGGCCCACACAAGTCACTGATGCACTGTTTTGTCATGTGTGTGAATGAACAGAGGCCCCCAGCAGCAACAGCAATGGACTAGGCCCTCTTCCCTCCTTGGGATGAATTCTTGGAGGCACCAGGCTGGGGTGCTGCAGGAGCATCCTCCTGCCAGGCCAGGCAATGAATTAACAAAAGAACAGACAAGTAGATTCAGTCTAATACCCCCTTTCCCACAGACCCAGAACTTGGGCTGTTTCCAAGCTGGAAGTGCCTTTAGGGTCACTGGGCCCAGCCCCCTCATTTTCCAGATAGAGGAATTGACAGCTCATTTTACAGGGACCACCCCCGCCCCCAATCTGATTCTTTTCCAACAGGGCTCTCTCTGCTCTGCCCCTCTGCACAGAGCAGGTGTCTTCGCCCTGGCTCCTCTGGCTTTCTTTGTTTTGGGCATGGGCAGTGAGAGTCAGAGAAATGCACGGTCACTCAGGCCAAGGAGAGGGTGAGATGCTGCCAGACAACTCTGCCCCACGGGCACGGGTCTGGGGAGTCAGGGCGTGGGCTCTGGGGGTAGTCTGAGGCACCGTTGGAATCCCAATTCTGTCATATTAGGCAAATCATATAACCACAAAGCTTCAGTATCCTCTTATATAAAGTGGGAAAAATAATGGTACCTAAAAGCGGCACCTCTTATTCGTGCGTGCATGCCAAGTCGCTTAGGTAGTGTCAGACTCTTTGTGACCCCAGGGACTATAGTCTGCCAGGCTCCTCTGTCCATGGGATTCTCCAAGCAAGAATACTGGAGTGGGTTGCCATGCCCTCTTCCAGGGGAATCTTCCCAACCCAGGGATCAAACCCACGTCTCTTACGCCTCCTGCATTGGCAGGTGGGTTCTTTACCACTAGCGTCACCTGGGAAGCCACCTAACCTATAGGACTAACGTAATTATAGAGAA
The DNA here is from genome assembly GCA_006410935.1 of Redunca redunca. Lineage (NCBI taxonomy): Eukaryota > Metazoa > Chordata > Mammalia > Artiodactyla > Bovidae > Redunca > Redunca redunca. The sequence goes on from SJYQ01007756.1 coordinate 26,600, forward strand.
AATGGATGCACGCCATTTTGATTATAATCACCAGCCTCTTTATCTCCCACGTGTCATCATCTAGAGAGGCTCACTGTGAGTCTCCAGCCTCAGTGGGAGAGGTCCACACATACCTCCAGGAACACAGCGGGACTGAGCATTTCTTTAACCACTTTTGGACATTCTGCCCCACCCCCAACCCTTGTAACTAGACACCGGCCTGTCCTCGCGTTCCTCGGACTGCCCAGAGGCCATCGGGGGATCTCACTGCAGGTGGCCTGGGGTCCAGCTGCGCCTGCCCTCTGTCTGAACCTAAGTACATCCCTCCTACATAAGTGAGTCTCATTTTCTCGGGCCTCACTGGTGACGGCTCTTCATCTGATAGCCTGGCTCTCAGTGACGGTTGTCACAGAATCACGAACACAGAAATTTTCACTGCGCCCCACATAAAGCAAAAGTTAAACTGAAGAGTAGAAGGGACCCTAGTGATCTTCTCATCTCCGTTTCCTTTTGAAATAACATTGGAAAGTCCAGGCAAAGTCCTTTGAGGGGTGGCATCAAGTGAAAGGTGGTAGCAAAGGCAGGCCCAGTTCTCCTGACTTCCTGCTCAGAACCTTGAAAAAAGAAGAAGCAAGAGAGAGAGGGAAAAGAACCCCAACAACCCTACACCACTGTTGAGCTAAAACACCCGAGTGGCCCCAACTCTGATTGTGAATGAGAAGCTTCAGACTTGCCTGACCACACTGGCAGGCACGAAGGAGAATCATTTTGCCCCAAGGGCTGCAGAATTCCTCTTTAAACCCACTAAATAGTTGGCCGCTGTCTTTGTGAATGACTGGACTTCTGCTTAGCTTTCCACTGGATCCTGGAGGAAGTTTTCAGATGACAAGCCTGGCCCACACGAGCTGCCTAGGCGCTCTGGGCGGGGCCTCACTCCCGGCCAGAGAGCTCCGGGCCTTGCAGATCTGATCACTGCCTGCTTCGCCTGCCTCATCATCCAAATTCCACATCCGTGCATGCTAAGTTGCTCAGTCACGTCTGACTCTTTGCAACCCTATAGACCATAGCTCTCCAGGCTTCTCTGTCCAAGGGATTCTCCAGGCAAAAATACTGGAGTGGATGGCCATGCCCTCCTCCAAGGGATCTTCCCAATCCAGGGGTCTAACCTGCATCTTTTCTCCTGCATTGACGGGCGGGTTCTTTACCACTAGCGCCACCTCGGGCATCCCTCCCTCTTTTTGTAAAGGCTTTTCCCCAAATTATCCACATGAGAAACACTCATCCTTCAAATCTGAGATTCCAGATCACCCTTTTCAAAAAGCTTCCCATAACTTTTAGAGTTAAATCAACCATGCCTTTACATAGAAGCTTACAGGCTTTGTCCATCATCATCGCTGTCATCATCGTCACCGTTGTTTTTTCTTCCGAGTCATTATCACAATTACACCTACATGGTTATTTGTGCAACTGTCTCTTTGATGCCTGTTTCTCTCACCCCAGACTAAAAGCCCAAGGGGGTGACACGTACAGTTTATGACTGTAGCCCCCACACAGATCCTGACACACAGTAGGTGTTCAAAATAGCTGGCAGTGAAGATAGTCATCCTTTCAGTGAGTACCCACGACCATGCTATCCAGTCCCCGTCAACATCTAAGCATGCTGAAGCTTTGAGAGGTGGAGTCAGCTGATTAGGGATGAAGCTGGGACTGGAACCCAGCAGCCTAACTCCCAAGGTCACATTGTTAACCCCTACACTGCCACACCCCTCCTTCTGGTTGCTGGAATGAATCTTTCTCCTATTTCTCCTCTCCCAGTGACTGGGAAGATCCTGTCTACATTTGGGGAGAACAAAGATTTCCTGGAAGCGACAGCAAGGCACTGTCTGTGTGACAGTTATAATTAGTGGTTGTATTAGCCTCTGTTTTACCACCTCCAAAATTAGCAGAAAAGGCCAACTTGAGCTTGAGTCATGTAGTTCTGCTAATGAAGGGATCCTTTTAATTACACACTCAGAGCCTATCTGAGATACAAAGCATTTTAGTGCTTAAACACAGCTCTGCACCAAAGTATAGGGCTGCGTGAGTCCAGGCAATAAGTGGGAAAACTCATGTGAAGAAGTCATCCTTGGCCCAGACTCTAATTCTTCCTGGCATTCAATTTCATCCAAATCCAGTTCCTTCCCAATGTAATCCTAATGCCCTTTTGTATACAGTGTACACCCAGTGAACCCTTATTCAGGGATTCAGTAGGCATATCCTGGTCAAATATCCTTTTTCCTCCAGATTTCAGATGAAATCTGTTCACTTTGTGAATTTCACTTGTCATGGACTTGCAGGTCGGCGCTGGCCAATCTCTGCTGCGCAGGTGTTGAGAGCAAAACCATTCTCACTTGACCCTGTCCCAGGGGCTCATGGCATTTGCAACCAACTTCACAAGACAAATGTGTGTGTGTCCCTCTGCATGCGGTTTTCACTAGCGTCAGTGAGCACTCATGGAGCTGGTCCCATAGGCCTCTCTCAGGCCAGGCCTCCCTGACTTCAGATTTGGTTGGTCAGGGAAAGGGAGTATTTCATTGAGCCTCCTTTAGGCCAGGAACTTTCTTGTGCCTTGATCGTTCTGCCTAAGCTATGGTGAGACCTTAGGACAGATATATTAACATAAACTCTGGAACCTTGCTTAGGTTGGAATCCTTGCCCTGTCCATAACTAGCTGATGACCTTGGGAAAACGTCTTAACCCACTTGTGCTTTGGTGTCTTTATCTTTATAATGGGGATGAAAATTCTACCTATTGTGATGATTAAATGGGCTAATATATGTGGAGCATTTAGAATTATACCCAGTATGCTGTAAGCACGCAAGAAGCGATAGCTCTTGTTATCTATCAGATGAAACTGAGCTCAGGAAAAATAAAGCATGTACTCAAGGTCACGCACCCCATACATGGTTATCAGTTGGTGATCTGGGTCTGTATGACTTGCAAGCGTCGTTTTTCTTTTCCAGGCTTCCAGCGAGGTTGGGCAGCTCTGGGGGTTTCTCTGCCAGCCCTCCACTAGGACTGGAATCACAGCCCTTGCTGGGTGGAGCATGACCTGGAGAAAGTCACTCTGTGCTGAGCCCCTCCTGGCCTCAGGATGAGCAGCTGACTTCTGCTTTTACTGCTCCAAACAGACTGCCCTCTCAAAGGTTACCAGGGACCTCGGTGGTACCCCTAACCCCCTGCTGCTGCTGTTGCTGCTGCTAAGTCACGTGTCCGACTCTGTGTGACCCCATTGATGGCAGCCTACCAGGCTCCCGTGTCCCTGGGATTCTCCCGGCAAGAACACTGGAGTGGGTTGCCATTGCCTTCTCCTCCTAACCCCCGACCTTTCCTTAATTCAGTTTCTTCATAGCATTCCATGCAGTCAGTCACTCGCTTTCTGTAACTCTTGTTCTAAGCCCCTGCATTCTCCCAAGTGTTTTCCATCCTCCGCTTTTCTTCTTCTGAGGACCCTTTGAGGTAGATGGTCCGCTAAGCCTCTGTCCTTGACCTGCTTCCTGCCCACCAAGTCTCCCTGGGTGATCTCAGTTACACGTGGAGATGTGTGTGGCCCCCAAGCCTGGGAGCCTGTGACCTGCTAAACCCTGCTCATCAGCAGCCGGGCCCCAATGCTGCTCATCCTGCAAAGCTTGCTTCCCTGATCCCTCCTGCCCAAAATACTCTCCTCTGGATTCCCCACAGCACTTCATTGGCAGCTTTCTTGTGAAATGTGTCATCTTTTGGGCTTATACGATGGCCATTGAAGTCTGCGGCTTCTTTCCCCCTGAGACTGAGTTTGCCAAAAATAGAATCCATGTTTGTTCCCAGTACTCTACATCTAATAGGTGATGAAAAAAAAAAAAAAAAAAAAGACATGCTGATAAATGACTGTGCAAGAACAGTATTCTTTAAGACAAATAACATGAAGAATTTGCTGCAATCTTACCCAAAGAAAGAAAACGGGCAGGGTGAACTCTGGGTGTCATTTTCAGCTTCAGGTTCTCTAAAGCCACTTTTAGGGTAATAATGCAACAGTAATAATTTATGATAATAAGAATAAGAGTCATTCTAGTTCCACTCCTTACTAAGGGTATGGCTTTGGGGAAATGGCTCTATCGTCCAGCCTCCATATCTGTTCTGTAAAATGGAGACAGACAGTAGAATCTCGCTTGCAGGGGTGTGGGCAGATTCAACAGGGGGGATGTAAAATGAGGGGCTAGCATCTTGGCCAGGGCTTAGTGAGAAAGCGATGGCAAGTAACTGTTATCATTCATTTGATACGTATCTAGCAAACACCGCCCCCCCCTCCAAAATCATGGACAGGGACTATCCTAGTGGTCCAGTGATTAAGAATCCACCTTGCAATGCAGGGGATCCCTGGTCTAGGAACTAAGGTGCCACATGCCACGGGGCAACTAAGCCCATGTGCCGTAACCAGTGAACTCACCACTACGACTAGAGAGGCCATGCAATGCAACAAGGGATCTGCATGATGTAATGAGGATCCCATGTGCCGCAACTAAGACACAATGCAGCCAAATCAATTAATTGATAAAACACTTAAAAAAATCATATAAACTAAAAAAAAAAAAAAATCATGGACATCAGGTCAGCTCAAGCCCAACCTCCTCCAGGAAGATTAAACTTGCCTCATCCAACCCACCTTTCTTCCTCCAAGAACTTTGGTCCTAACAAAACTAGAGTTTTTAAAATGCAGCTAATAAATTAGGCATGCATATTAGTAATCAGGTGCAGAGAGAAAGTCTATTTTTTTTTCTTTATGCAATTTGAATTCCCCCAACATAGAGTTGTTGTCAAAATCCATTAAGGTATTTAATTTCTCTTGTCATTGCTTAATTCCCCAAGCAGGCATCCAGACAGTTTGCAGCGGTGTTCCTCACAGAGTACTAAATGTTTAGTTATCATGGTACATTTTTTAGACGATGTCTCCCTGATGGCTCGAGAGACCCTGAAGAGATCGTGTAAGTTCAAGTACAAAGTTAAGGCGGGATGTCAGAAGGGCAAGGGTTGTAGGGATTATGCAGCAAACAGGTCTGGGTTTGAGCTCCAACACAGCCACTTGCCAGCTGAGTGACCTTGGGAAAGTTCCTTATCCTTTCTGAGCATCAGCTTTCTCATTTGCAAAAGGGGACAATAATATCAATGCACAGGGTCATAGTGAGCACTAAATGGAAACTGAGTACAAAGAAGCTCATAAAATGCCACATGTATAAAAGGCAGCTTAAAAATCCCAGTGACCTGAACACACACAGATTGGGGTCTGAAGGCCACAGTGCCCACTCACCATCCCTCCCCGAGGAGCAGGATACTCATCATGTCACAGTGGCCAGAACCATCGCATCCTGACGCTTTCTCCTTTCACGGTGGTCTCTCCAGGAGCCTGTTCAAATAAATTAATCTCCCCACTTGAAGACCTCACCTGGTGGGAGTGAAAGGTTTCCATGCCAACAGGAACATGGTGGGGAACCCCCTCCCCAAGAAATAAAACAAGAGAGTCTGTCACTTAGTTTCCCTGAAATTAAGAGCTGAAGGCAGGGCTGGCCTCTTCCTTGGTCGTCATGGCAACTTTGCTGGACCAACCCCCATCCTGTGGACACAGGAGCTGGAGGGCGAGTGGGACTCATGGGTGGTGGCGCCCAGGCATGAGGACAGCGCAGAAGCACTCCACAAGGTCCACGAGAGAAGCGTTCTGCCTGCTTTTTCAAAAAACAGAAACTGGTGGCAAAAGTATTCCCCTCGCTAGGGAGTGGGGAAATTCTAGTTTTTATCATACGGTTCCTTGGGTGATGATGAATAGATTTAGAGTCCACCATCAGAGCCAGTTCAAACCTGGTGAACGAGCAGTTATTACTTCCCCAGCCACCACGCAGAGCTAGGAAGCTTTTCCCTGCGCCTTTCCTGTCGTGCTCGGGATCAGGGGACGTGGCTGAGGCCCTTGCCTGCTGCCCATTGCTACGGTTTGGTACGCAATCTCTGCAGTGATTTCCCATCCATGATCTAACGCAACCTGAGCAACAGCTTGGGGAGAAAACTGCAGCATGCCCCTTTTACAGGCAGGAAAATGGAGTGCTGTGACCACACACCAATGTGTGTGAACATGACTTTCATTTTCTCTTTTCTAGTTTGCTCTCTGCCCCTTTGCACAAAATGCTTTCATCTCTGACAGCACTTGAACTTGCCAAACATGTTCAATTCTTTCCCTCACTCTTAAGCTCTGTGTAGCTTTTAAAAGTCACCTTCTGGACTTCTCTGGTGATCCAGTGGTTAAGGGTTCCCCTGCCAATTCAGGGGACACTGGTTCGATCCCTAGCTGGGGATGATCCCACAGGCTGTGGAGACACTAATTCCATGCACCGCAACCACTGAAGCTTGCGTGCCTAGAGCCTGTGCCCTGCAACAGGAGAAGTCACTGCAGTGAGAAGCCCAAGCACCGCATCTAGAGAGTAGCCCCCTGCTTGCCACAACCAGAGAAAGCCCGAGTCCAGCAACGAAGACCCAGCACAGCCAAGAAAATAAATAAACAAAACTAAAAAAAAAACAAAAAAAGTCACCTTCTAAGTCCAACACCTGCCAGTCAAATCTACCCAGATGTCCCCCTTGCATCTAAGTGCAATAGAATTTATTCCCTACCTATCTCCCATCCCCTACCTCAACCAGCTTCTTGCTGTTTCCATGTTATTATTGGCAACTTCATCCTCCCACCAAGCCAAGTTCAAAACTCTTACGTCAGCTTTGGCTTCCTCTTCTTCTTCACCCTGGCTTCTGGGAACCTAAACAGAAACCTCCCTCTGTCCTTCTTTCATTGAGGAGCTCTGATTCGAATATTTGAGGAGTTCCTACAGATGGAAGCATGGAGCATGGTGGTTATGGGCAGAGGCTGTGGAGTTAGGGTGCCTGGGATCTTGCTGATTTCGGGCCCCTCTCATTTTGGTCCCACCATAGCTTTTGGAGAGTACTGCTACTCTTACTATGATTCCCATTTTCCACATGGCTCACTTTCCCTTTGAGACACAAGAGTGTTGACATAACTTGCCCAAGGTCATCCGGAGCGATGGGACTCCCTCATAACCAATATGCAAAGCTCCTTCCCACCCAGTCGCAGGTTTCTTAAGAGCAGGGATCTGCCTCACAGTGTCTGGGGAGGGAGACGCTGACTGAGGGCCCCTCAGAGCCAGCCAGCCGGGGTCTACTCCCCACAGGAGCCCTTTCTCACTGAGTGGCCTGGGGGACACAACCAGATAATAGCTAGAGGTCTGCAGCGAGCTGAAGAGTGGCCATATACCCCTGGAATCTGTCAATGTGACCTTATTTAGAAAAGGGTCTTTGCAGATACAATCAAGCTAAGGATCTTGAGATTATCCTGGATCTAGAGTAGGCTGTACGTCTAGTGGCAGGTATCCTTTGACGAGAAAGGCAGGGGGACATTCGACACAGATAAACACACCCAGAAGATGCTGCTATGTGAAGGCAAAGGCAGAGATTGGAGCAATGCTGTCACAGACCAGGAAACGCCACCCAGATCTGGAAAGAGCAAGAAAAGACTATCCTCTCAGGCCTTAGGAGAGAGCACAGACCTGCTGGTATCCTCAGATTTGAGACTTCTTCCCTCCAGAACTATGAGAGAGCACGTTTCTGTTGATTCAAGCCACCAAGTGGGTGATAAACTTACTATAGCAACCCTAGGAAATCAGGACAAGGTCTCAGTTTCCTCACAAGAACAGTGCCTGGTGCACCGGAGGCCCTCGATAAATGTTGGTTGGACCAAATGAAATATATTATGAGTCATTATCTTGGACACTTCTCCCCAGGGCACACCTGGCTGGCTGTCTCTGTCTACAATAATCCCAGGCTTGTAAAATATTTAGCTTCAGAACCCAAGAGCCAGAAGGAGGAGCCACAGGGAGTCTCTCCTCTGGCCTAAGTGTCTGGTGGGTGAGTTGCAGGGAGGGGAGGTAGAGAGGAATAGATGGGAAGCTGGCTGGGAGGTATGTGCCCTTGTGAGGCTGGTAACCAAGCATTGGCCCATTGCCAGCTCTGATGAGCCTGTCACAGTAGGTTTTACAAAACATCTGTTTCAGGAACAAGCCGGTTCTTTCAGGCGAGCTCGAGATAATAGTATGTTTTTCCTAGACAGAGCCATGACATGTTCACTGAAGCTGAATATTTCTAAATGTGACCAATTTCTTAAGTGGCAGAAGCCCATCAGACTCTTCAAGAACACGGATTGCACGTGGGCAGTCGGAGCAGTGTCCTATGCCATTCCAGCCCCGGGGCCACGTCTGCTCTGGCCTGTAAGGAAACGGCCGGGGTAGAAGGGCAGGCGGTACTGAGCGCTCAGATGCTGGTCCCTCTGAAGGTCACCCCTGCTTCTGCAAGGGAGTTGGGTTCCTCGGGTCCATGCATATGGACGGTGGCTGAGGCTGAAGAATAACGTGCTGTTTATCTTCCCCTTACTTGGGTTGGCTACTAAGAATTTGACTGGGTAACACTATGATGGGGCACATACCAAAGATGCCCAGGCCCTGAACACAGCTTTGCTGGTTTTGACTCCTGAGAGAAGAAAGCTCAGGCGTGGTGTCCCATGTGAAATGAGCAGACGGTGCCATGGCAGACAGCGATCAGGAAAGTGCTGGACACAGCCCTGCAGGTCGAAGGGCAACGAGGGCCGCCAACGAAGCAGACTTCCTGACACCCTCCAAGCAGGAGGCTCCCCGAGATGAGGCACACAAGTGGTCCACAAAGTCGTGCCCATCTCCCAGTTAGCTCAGAGCTTCCCTGGCTGAGGAGTCTCCCCTTCTAATCCTTGCACAGCTTTGGTCTCCCATCCCTACTTGGGGTCTCTGCATCCTGGGCTCTTCTTAACCCTGGTATCCTCTCCTTCCTCGGCAACCTGCTGCTGGTGTCCCAGCATCCATGGGTCAGGACCATTCTGGCTGGTCACTAAGCTCCCAAGGCCAGGTTGTCTGGTTGATCACAGAAGGCTGTGACTCTGGTCCAGAAGGCTGCTCCCAGAGGGAGCACTGGGGCAACAGAATCAAGGCCTTTCAAAAGGAAATAGCTTCGGGTCAGAGACTGGCAAGTTCAAGGTCCTCATTTTGTAAGCAGATAGAAGACTGAGCTCTGGAGGTGGGAAATGATTTATCCAAGGTTTCCTGGCACGTGGGTTTTCGCAGAAAGTAAGAACACAGGTTTGCCAACTGCTCTTGCAATTTGCTGGGACAGTGTCCTTGGCCCTTCCTACAGCCTGGGTCAGCTCTTTGCAGCTGGGCCCCTCTCTGACTCACTGCTGGCTCTGTGGCAGTGTAGCTCAGGGCCAGACCCAGATCAGTGGCCCCGTGACTATTACTGAGACATGGTCGCATGGGTCTCCTTTGTGAGACAAATCAAGAGACTGACGTGTTAGTGAAACCAGCACGAAGGTGCAGTTTCAGGATTCGGTGAACACCTAGCCTACCAGGAGGGAGGTGCTGTTGCTACCTACAAAATAGTGTGGAAATCAAGAAAAAATGTTAAATTTATAAATCATGTTACTGTTCATTTTTTCCTTGCCTGTCATCTCAGGTCCATACTGTAATAGCCTCTGTTTATTAGAAGGAGACCCAGGTTTGATCCCTGGGTTGGGAAGACCCCCTGGAGAAAGGGCTGGCTACCCACTCTAGTATTCTTGCCTGGAGAATCCCAGGGACAGAGGAGATTTACAGGCTACAGTCCATGGGGTCAGACATGAATGAGTGACTTACACTCTAAGTTTTCCTCCCGGTCCGGTAGGAACTCTCACCTTTCTTTATAGATGGACACTGAGACTCAGGCAAGTTAAGTGGTTTGTGATCCAAGGTCACATAACTCACAAGTGCTGGACCATGGATTCCAGTCTGTGCCGTTTTACCAAAGTCAGGGCATGTTGACATAAGAACGGTAATAAAATGTAATGAGATGTAAGGAGAATTTTCTCTCTGCCAGGCCTGTGATGTGTATGAGCTCATCTAATCCTCACAACCACACTGTGTTTTTCCTCTCCTGAGGGAAAACAGGCCCAGAGACTTAAAGAACTTTCTCACGTGATCTGAGCCAGTCTAGGAGACGGGGAACAGCTAGAGGCAGAGAGCTCAGAATAAGAGGCAAGTGTATGAGAGGACCCTTGGAAGGGGGGCTGGACTTGCTGGTTGTGGGATTTGGGGCAAACTGCTTAAAAAAATTTTTTTTTAATATTTTCATAAAATTTACCATTTGCATGGATATAGTACCATTAAGTACATTCATATTATCACGTAACCATCACAACTGTCCGTCTCTAGAACTTATCTTCCCAAACTAAGACTCTGTACCCATTAAATACTAACTCCCCATCTCCCACCCACCTCCACGCTCACTCCTGGCAGCTACCATTCTGCTTTCCGTCTCTATGAACCTGACTCCTCTAGGGCCCTCTTATAAGTGGAATTAGGCAGCATCTGTCCTTTGATATCGGTTTATTTCACTCAGCGCAATGTTCACAAGACTCCTCTGTGTGACAGCTTGTGTCAGAATTTCCCTCCTTTTAAAGGCCTAATAATATTCCATCGTGTGTATAGACCAAATGTTGTTTATCCAGTCATCTGTCAGTAGAAAGCTGGGTGACTTCCACTTTTTGGCTATTGTGAATAGTGCTTCTATGAACATGGTTGTGTGTGGACAACGGAGGCTCATCTTTTAGGGTCTTCTACCCCACACCTGAGCCTCCAGCTTTGTCCAAATGCAGAGGCCCATGCCTGGGTCAGAAGCCAGAGAGACATCCATTGTCCCTCACCCCCACACTGAGTAGCCCGGCCTTGTTCCGTCGCCTTGATTCACCCACTCTGCCCGTTCCCACCGCTCCCTCCATAATCCAAGCCGCCATCACCCATCACCTCATCGACGGGTGGCCTGAATTCCAAAAGCCCCTTCGCCAGTTTCCTGGCTTCTAACCTTCCCTGCTGACACACCCTCCGTGTCACAGCTAAATTGCAGATCTAAGTGGGTCCCCCGAGACCCTACCCTGGCTCTCCCGCTCCTTTCCTTCCAGTACTTGTGGCAACAGCCCCTCCTCAGACAGGCCTTCCCGACCTCCCTGCTTACAGCTGTAACCTGCACTTCCCCAGTGCCCCGGGCCTTTCCTTGCTTCATTCCCCACAGCACTCATCACCATCTACCGGAATAGAAATTGCACTCATTTATTTTGTTTATTGTCCACTCCCTGCCTTTTCACCGCAGTAAAGTACGTCAGTTGCTCATAGGCGGGGATTTTCAATGCTTCGTTCACTAATGACTCCTCGGTTCTGGCACAGAGCTGGCGCTCAGTGAACACAGGCCGATTGCGGGAATACATGAATGACCAGCCGTTCTCTGCTTGCAGGTCAGAGCCTTCGCTCTCTGGCCTGGTCAAGTCCTTTCACGTTCTGGCTCTGTATTCTGCTCCCACCCATGTCCCACCGTGTTCCCAGGTAAACTCCAGGCAGACAGCACCACTGGCCACGTCTGCCCGCCGTCCGCTAGCTGAGGGCCTCTGCACATGCTGTGGCCGCTGCCTGGAATGCCATTCCCCACCTCGCCCAGTCCTTCCTCATGTTTACAACACCCCTCTTTATGCCTCTTCTGAAGCCCTTTCACATGGTACTATGATCAAACTGCCAGCCCTGAGTGAGTGTTGGGGGGTCATCTTGCTCTCTCGATTCCCAAGGTTGTGGCCTGAGCGCACAGTAGGTGCACAGAAAATGACTAGTGAGGAAAGGGAGCCAATCACTGGAGCCTTAGCTGCTTCACCCATGAAGCCAGGCAAGGCTAGTCCTGCAGATGCCTGAAGATTAGAGACACCCGTTACCGTAACACCTGCCATAGTGCCTGGCACACGGTAGGCATTTAATCCCTAGTAGCTCAGTCTCTGGAGAAGGCAATGGTACCCGACTCCAACTCTTGCCTGGAAAATCCCATGGACAGAGGAGCCCGGGAGGACAGAGGAGCCTGGTGGGCAGCAGTCCATGGGGTCGTGAAGAGTCGGACACGACTGAGCGACTTCACTTTCACTTTTCACTTTCATGCATTGGAGAAGGAAATGGCAACCCACTCCAGTGTTCTTGCCTGGAGAATCCCAGGGACAGGGGAGCCTGGTGGGCTGCCGTCTGTGGGGTCGCACAGAGTCAGACACGACTGAAGCGACTTAGCAGCAGCAGCAGCAGCAGCTCAGTCTCAGAATAAGGATGGTAAGGACTCGTGTAGGATCTGCTGTTTCCATTGTTCAAGGAGCCTCTAGCTGAAGTCCTGCCATCATGTGTCACCTCTGGGGGCCACACCGGTAAGTGTCCACCCAGGAGAGAATTCCTGTCCTGTCCTGCCTTACCTATATCGGGCAGCGGGCAGCTGGCCCGCTGAGCAGAGAAAAACTCCAGTCCACCTTCAGCTCAGAACCGACTGCATTTATAATCAGCATGCCATGGAATCAAGCACTTCCAGGGACATCAGGAAGCAACTGTGCCCACCTCTCATTTTACACCTGAGGACACAGGTTCAGAGAGGTTGACTGACCTACCCATGGTCACACAGCTAGTTTGGGATTTTGCTTTTTCTGTCCTCAATGCAGAATTTTACTTCTCTCTGGTTGAACCTACTGGACCCTGAAGAATTTGATCATTTAGTCTTAAACTCTCATTTGAGCTAAATATGGATCATTTTCATCACTATACTGATAACTGAAAAGAGCAGTTGTTGTTTAGTCGTGTCCGACTCTTTTGCAACTCCATAGACTGTAGCCTGCCAGGCTCCTCTGTCTGTGGGATTTCCCAGGCAAGAATACCAGAGTGGGTTGCCATTTCCTTCTCCAGGGGATCTTCCCGACCCAGGGATTGAACCCAAGGCTCCTCCACTGGGCAGGTGGATTCTTTACAACTGAGCCACCAGGGAAGCCCAATTGAAGAGAGAGGGGCACGTTTTTAACTTGCATAATCTTCCAACCAGCAGCATCAAGTTAGTTTTAAATGCTGGGCAATGTGTTTACCAAGAATCTTCTCTGCTATTCAAAGAGACAAAATAGAGGTGAACCTCGACGCTCTCACGCTTACTGTCTCCCTAGACAGGCGGCCCGCCATCAACACAGGGACAGCAGCATCCTGCCACAGGCACGGCTGCTCTCCCTGAATGAGCCCCTCCGTGGAGAGTCCCGTGGCGAGCACCTCTGCCGTCTCCCCTTGGCCTTGGGCACAGGAGCTCTGGGCTCAGTTGTTCGGGTGGAAGGACGCAGCATCAGCCAGCTTGTGGAGCCCGGGAGCCCAGCGTGTCGGCAGAGAGATCAGGGAGACAAGTGAGGGGTGGCCCCGGCTGGAAGTGAACCCAGAACTCCCCTTCACTGTGAGTCATTAGCCACCAACAGACTAATTCACAACCTCTGGTCCCAGAGGAAATCATTACTCCTAATTATTATTATTAGGCATAATGACTAATTAGTAAAAATAGCTACCATTTACTGGGTGCCAACTTATGCCTGGTACTTAATGCATATTATTTCTTTTTTCCCCCCAGTTTTATGCTTCTTGGGTTTCTTTCTATTTTTCTAATTATAAAGTCAATATATGTTCAAGGGAAAAAATATTTAAAGATATGGAAAAGCAGAGAAAGGGGGAAAAAAATTCACCCTTTGTTTCACCACCTAAACACAGCCAGCCAGGGCTAACATGGTGGTGTTTTCTTTTCAGGATTTCTCCTCTGTCTGTCTGTCTATCCATCTCATGAGCGTGCAAATGTATGTGTGTGCGGTATATAAGGTTTAACATAGCTGTCATCGTATTTTTACAAAAAATTACTTTGAACTCTCACAGGGATCCCAGGAGTTGGGTACTAGTATCTCCATTTAACAGATGAGGACCCGCCCCCCCCGACTCAGAGAGGGTAAGGAACTTGTCCAAAGTCACACAGCAGATAAACAGCAAGAGAGGAGTTCAGATCAAGTCTCTCTGTGTCACCAAAACCAGTCTTTTCCCCATTCTGCCGTGTTGTTTCCCACTGGTGAAGGCAGAATGGGGGTAGTTCTGATTCCATCCAACCCCTGCTACCCCAATCCTCTGCCCATGCCGGAGGGGCCACCCTCTGCTAGGAGACATGGCTATAGGTACGGGAGACGCAGGCAACTCCAGCTAGGTCCACTCAACTGGCCAGTACCTGACTATGGAAAGCTTCGAAAGCTGAAGCTTCAATGAAGACATTCTTTCAGAAACTGGAGAGAATCTGCGTTTTCTGTCCATATAGATATCTGGAAAGCTGAAATCAGAAAGCATAATGAACTCGTTTTTGAAAAGCATTTTGCATGAAACAAATAGAAGTAACTTCTACAGAGTAGGTGCTGGGGGGCTCGGAGGGCCTTCCCTGGCCTGGCCTGGCCTGCAAACATCCATGGGGAGCGAACAGTGAGGACCTGGAGACCATGTTTGCACAAATGGTTTGAACAAAACTGTAGGTACTAAACATCCTTAAGTTGGCACCGAGCAGGTCGGCAGTGGCACCTCCTCTGTGCTGAACCCTGGCACAGGGCATCTAAAATCAATCAGGCACAGTGTCTGCCTGCAAGGAGCTCACAACTGTACAGGGAGAGAGTTCCTGAAGGCTGTGGTCACTGCCGAGACAGAAACCTCTTCTGTTCCCCAAACCTCAAGGGCAGATTCCTAAAATCTTTAAGATGGGAGAGTTGCTCGGTTGTGTCCAACTCTTTGTGACCCCATGAACTGAACCACAAAAGGCCTTCCTGTCCATCACCAACTCCCAGAGTCGACTCAAACCCATGTCCATTGAGTCGGTGATTCCATCTAACTATCTCATCCTCTGTCGTCCCCTTCTCCTCTTGCCCTCAATCTTTCCCAGCATCAGGGTCTTTTCAAATGAGTCAGCTCTTTGCATGAGGTGGCCAAAGTATTGGAGTTTCAGCTTCAACATCAGTCCTTCCAATGAACACCCAGGACTGATCTCCTTTAGGATGGACTGGTTGGATCTCCTTGCTGTCCAAGGGACTCTCAAGAGTCTTCTCCAACACCACAGTTCAAAAGCATCAATTCTTCAGTGCTCAGCTTTCTTTATAGTCCAATTCTCATATCCATATATGACCACTGGAAAACCATAGCCTTAACTAGATGGACCTTTGTTGACAAAGTAATGTCTCTGCTTTTTAATATGCTGTCTAGGTTGGTCATAACTTCCCTTCCAAAGAGTAAGCGTCTTTTAATTTCATGGCTGCAATCACCATCTTCAGTGATTTTGGAGCCCAGAAAAATAAAGTCTGACACTGTTTCCACTGTTTCCCCATCTATTTGCCATGAAGTGATGGGACCGGATGCCATGATCTTCGTTTTCTGAATGTTGAGCTTTAAGCCAACTATTTCACTCTCCTGTTTCATTTTCATCAAGAGGCTCTTTAGTTCTTCTTCACTTTCTGCCATAAAGGTGGTGTCATCTGCATATCTGAGGTTATTGATATTTCTCCCAGCAATCTTGATTCCAGTTTGTGCTTCTTCTAGCCCAGTGTTTCGCATATAAGTTAAATAAGCAGGGTGACAATATACAGCCTTGACGTACTCCTTTTCCTATCTGGAACCAGTCTGTTGTTCCATGTCTGATTCTAACTGTTGCTTCCTGACCTGCATACAGGTTTCTCAAGAGGCAGGTCATGTGGACTGGTATTCCTATCTCTTTCAGAATTTTCCACAGTTTCAGTTCAGTTCAGTTCAGTCACTCAGTCATGTCTGACTCTTTGCGACCCCATGAATTGCAGCACGCCAGGCCTCCCTGTCCATCACCATCTCCCGAAGTTCACTCAGGCTCATGTCCATCGAGTCCATGATGCCATCCAGCCATCTCATCCTCTGTCATCCCCTTCTCCTCCTGCCCCCAATCCCTCCCAGCATCAGGGTCTTTTCCAGTGAGTCAACTCTTCTCATGAGGTGGCCAAAGTACTGGAGTTTCAGCTTTAGCATCATTCCTTCCAAAGAAATCCCAGGATCGATCTCCTTCAGAATGGACTGGTTGGATCTCCTTGCAGTCCAAGGGACTCTCAAGAGTCTTCTCCAACACCACAGTTCAAACGCATCAATTCTTCAGTGCTCAGCCTTCTTCACAGTCCAACTCTCACATCCATGCATGACCACAGGAAAAACCATAGCCTTGACTAGACGGACCGTAGTCGGCAAAGTAATGTCTCTGCTTTTGAATATACTATCTAGGTTGGTCATAACTTTGGCTGCAATCACCATCTGCAGTGATTTTGGAGCCCCAAAAAACAAAGTCTGACACTGTTTCTACCATTTCCCCATCGATTTCCCATGAAGTGATGGGACCGGATGCCATGATCTTTGTTTTCTGAATGTTGAGGTTTAAGCCAACTTTTTCGCTCTCCTCTTTCACTTTTATCAAGAGGCTTTTTAGCTCCTCTTCACTTTCTGCCATAAGGGTGGTGTCATCTTCATATCTGAGGTTATTGATATTGGAACAAATTGATTAAAGGCCTTTATGAAAATCCTCTGTTCATCAAAAGAAAATAATAAAGGGTGAGGACTAAATAATATCCATTAGGTTGAGCTTCTATATCTTAAATTTAAGAAGAAGAAGTTGTCACACTTTGGCCCCTAGACAATTTTCAGGATCTCTTGCAATTTGAAGAAGATGCCTAGAATCTTTCTGGCTTTCCTGCAAAGCAGTGTTTACATGGAGAAGGCAATGGCACCCCACTCCAGTACTCTTGCCTGGAAAATCCCATGGATGGAGGAGCCCGGAAGGCTGCAGTCCACGGGGTCACGAAGAGTTGGACACGACTGAGCGACTTCACTTTCACTTTTCACTAGCATGCATTGGAGAAGGAAATGGCAACCCACTCCAGTGTTCTTGCCTGGAGAATCCCAGGGACGGGGGAGTCTGGTGGGCTGCTGTCTATGGGGTCACACAGAGTCGGACACAACTGAAGTGACTTAGTAGCAGTAAAAGTGTTTACACGGAGCCACATTTCTGTGTGTGTGTGTGTGTTCCAGCACCTAAAGCTTCAGACGTCTCTAACTGAATATCCAAGAACTGTTGAATTCCACCTTCTGGATCCTATCAGAGCCACAGGAAGCTGTGAATGTGAAAAGCTTGTAATGTTCCTGCCTCCAGTTAGGTGCTTAGATACTCAGCAATTTTCCAACGTGCCTGCCCCCACATTCTCATCTGTAATTAGCACGGGGGGACTTCAGTCCTACCTCCTGCCTCCGGGCCAAGGAGCCCACCCCATCGCCCCCTCACCAGGGCATCCTCTTGACATGTGTCCATCATCCGGAGACCCCTGCACCATCCTCAGCACCCTCATCTCCATCGCAGCTGGAGCTGCCACCGTTCCAGGCAGCCTTGCTCCTCTCCCTGGTCCCCCTTGGCTTCCCAATGCCCAGACCTTCTTTTTTCTAATCATTCCCAACAGGAGTGACTCAAGCTTCTCATCTGTGGGAAGGGAAATGCCTGGACTAAGTGAGGGGGCTGGGAGGGCCTGTGAGGGTAGCTGCGTGGACCCCAGCGCAGCGGGAGCACAGCCGGAAGAGGAAGAGACACTCACCCTAGCTGGGTTCAGATCCCAACAGTGATGCTGAGATGCTGTGTCACTTTGGGCAAGTCACTTAGCTCTTTGACTTTCTATTTTCTCATCTTTAAAGTATAGATTCCTGTGTCGGGAAGATCCCCTGGAGAAGGAACTGGCAACCCACTCGACTATTCTTGACTGGAGAATCCCATGGACAGAGGAGCCTGGCAGGCTACAGTCCACAGAGTCACAAAGAGCCGGACGTTACTGAGCAACTAGATGACATGAAAATATAGATAAAATTGCCCTTGCAAAGTTGTTGTGAAGATGAAGTGATACTTTGTATATATATATATACATAAATATATATAAAATATGAGATTATGCATGTATATTTTTAAATAAAATGTTATAAAACACTCATTTTGTGTACACACACACACACGCACACCCCCCAGGTACAGACAATGGCTGGCTTAGGGCAATCACCAACTTCTCTGGGTTGGCCGTGTCTATACTTCCTAAATCTGTCATGAAGAACAGAAGCCACAGTGTAACTGAAAGGATTAGGTAAATGTAAAATATTTAAAGGAAATACTGAGGCGCATTTTTTTTCTTCTTTGCTTCGAATGGAAAGATATCCATTCCGTCACTTTACAGCGAGGGGTTTGCAGGGTTTTCAGCACAGCGCGGGGCTACCAACTCCGACATGGCCAAAGCACACAGCCCAGCTCAGCTTCACGCTCAAAGTCTGAAAGCGAAACACAGGCGGCGTGAAC
Organism: Redunca redunca; assembly: GCA_006410935.1. Classification (NCBI taxonomy): domain Eukaryota; kingdom Metazoa; phylum Chordata; class Mammalia; order Artiodactyla; family Bovidae; genus Redunca; species Redunca redunca. Next base: position 44,927 of record SJYQ01007756.1, read on the forward strand.
TCTCACATTCACGACAGTGTTCTCTTTGGAAACAGTGCTTCTCTTTGAAGAAGATGCTCACAGCCAAGAATACTCTCACATTTCATGATGATCATCAAAGGGACATCTACAACAGCTCAGCTCATATATTATTATGTGTTTGATACACTGCTCAATTAGACACATCAGCCAGCCCCTCGAAGCTGGAGTCCCATAGTCCTGAGGCTCCATTGGCCGGCTCAGACCTGTCCAGTCTGGGCCACGCCTGGTCCAGCGCCTGGATCCTCAGACACCCGAGCCCCAGTCCTATCGTTTGTGCTGTCAGCCTGGAATCCTCAGGCCTAAGCTGAACCTCAAGCTCTAGCAGCTCCCAGCCCCATCCTCATAGAGGAGGTCAGTTTCATTTGCTAGTTTCCCACTAGGTGGATGCCCTGACCGTTATCCCTGCCTACTTTTTGAAACATTTATTTATTTAGTTTTGGCGGTGCCGCATGAGCTTGTCTCTAGTTGTGGTGCCCTGGGGTTCCTCTTCATTGCGGGCTGCAGGCTGCTCACCGTGCTGGCTTCTCTTGTTGCCGAGCACAGGCTCTAGGGTGCTCACGCTTCAGTAGTTGCGGCTCCTGGGCCCGATAGTTGTGGCACGTGGTCTTAGTAGGTCCTTGGCTTGTAGGATCTTCCTGGATCACGGACTGAACCTGTGTCTCCTGCACTGGCAGGTGCATTCTTTATCCCTGAGTCACAGGGAAGCCCATTCCTGCCTCTATGATGCAGTCCTGCCAAGTCCTTACCTGCTTCCTCCACCAGGGCGGCAGACACCACTGTCCACGTTCCTTTGTGCTATCTGGGTCTAGCTGTGGATGATCTGAGCTCATGAAACCAGGAGCTCGTTATGATAGGCTGCCTGGGCCTGGCCTTCCATGCTCCTCTGGCCCTCATGGACATGTAGCCATGGACCCCAATGAATCCAAGTCTGTTTGGCTGTGCGCTTTCTTTTGAAAAGCGTTGCTAACTCTCTGTATCATGCTGCCCAGGGCCCCAGACCTCAGAACGTACTGGCCTCTGATGTACGTTCCTACCCAGTGGTTCAGGTTGTGGGGGATCCTCTCAAATATTGTTGGTGTTATTACTGAAAAATCATATCTCTTTGTAAAAGACACAGAAAAATGTAGAAATATGTAGGTAAGAGAACAAATCTCACCATCTAGAAATGATCATTTTTAATATTTTGGTAAATTTTCTTCCCTTCTATGAATATAATTTTTTCACAGAGTTAAAATCTTACTATGCATATAATTTTGTAGCCTGCTTTTACATTTAACATTTTATTATAAGCATTTTGCCATTTCACCAAAAATTATTTATAGATATCTTTAATGACTGAACGACTATCCCCCAAGTTAATGGACATTTAGATTATTTTGGATTTTTCACTACTTAGAGAGCATAATAAATTTTTCTCACCATATAAAAACCCAGAAGTGAAATTTCTGAGTCCACAATTATTAACATTTTTAAGGCCTTCAATATATAATATGGCTTTAGTCTATGACCCTAGTAAGTTACTAAGGAATAAATCCGTAGTCTCCAGTTCAAAGTTTTTCTATCTATAATCTTTTGTTTGCCCTGAAGTTAACTACTGAGATCACAATAAAATAGGGTGACACATTTTTCTATTAATTTCAACACAAATATGGGTTTAAAAATATTTCACATAGGAGTGTGTGAAACTGGAAGTGAAGAGATTAAGCAATATTTTCAAGTGACCCACAGTCACTTTCCCAATAATGGGAAATAGTCATTGAGATTTGTATCTTTAATTATTTTTTAGACTTGTCTTCTCAAAGCTATGAATCTGGGTCTGAGTCAGCACCCTAAACAACCAGAATTGGAAATAGTGAATTCTATTTTTGAGTTTCTTGTGCAGATTATGAACTTGGGATGTCAGCTGCTCAGAATCCACTTATGTAATAAATTTTCCTTAATATCTGTCTTCCCCATGAACCCTCCCTGGATTCCTCCAGGCAGAATTAATCACCCTTCCTCCCCAAGCTCATCGCCAGTGTCTCATTTAACACTTACTTCGGTCTTTTTGTATTTGAATTATTTGTCAAGTCGCCCACTCGGCTGGGAGCTCCTAGAAGGCAAAAGCTGGTGTGGTTCCCAAGACTAAGCATAGAAATCAACTCATAACAGGATGAGGATTGATGTTCAGCTTGCCAGTAAGCACGTGGGCTGGGCCTTGTTAGGAATCTGGTGTACAGAACACTTCCAAAAGGGGAAGTGGAAAGAGACCCAGTGCCAGCCCACAGGCTGTCCTCAGAGCAATGGCCAAGAGGAGAGACTGTTTCTTCTAAAATGTCCGCGGCTCCAAAATGAAAGGAAAATTCACTGGTGGTTTTACAGATATTTCTGGAGTACGTTCCGGATAGTAGGACTGTGCTAGGTGATGGGATCCAGGGAGGAATAAGAAATTCTTTCTGCCTGCCCAGAGCTCATGGCAAAATCTACAACAAATAGAGGTTTCCAAGGGCTTCCCAGGTGGCGCTGGTGGTAAAGAACCCACCTGCCAATGCAGCAGACATGAGAGACCTGGGTTCGATCCCTGGGTTGAGAAGATCCCCTGAAAGAGGAGGGCATGGCAACCCACTCCAGTGTTCTTGCCTGGAGAATCCCATGGATCTGAAGCAACTCAGCGCACATGCATGCATGCTCTTACTAAACAGGTATCCACAGGTGAGGGTAACATACAGGCAAAAACCAACACAGGATAGGAGATCATCCGGTCTTCCATTAACCAGAGACCACCCCCTTTAGTCAGTTAGCTACAAATCATTCAAGATGCCTTCCAGCCAACTCCACGAGTCAGCCCTGGCCACATCCTGAGCATCGGCTCACTCATTTCCATTCCGAAGTAACCTTCTGAGGATAAGTCAGACCTTTGAAATCTGCTAAATCTTACTGCAGATTTCTCTAGGGATTCTCACACACACACTGGTTTGCCATGAAAAATTTATTACTTCTAACCAAATGGATATTTTAAAATATGCTCTACATAATTGGGATAAAATGTCAAAGGCCTAGGGATAAAGATCCGTTAAGAAGAAGCATGGTGTGGTGGAAAGTTTGGGAGTGAGATGGCTGGGGATAAAACCATCATCACCACTCTGATGAGTAATCCTGTGACATTGATAAGTTACTTAAACTTCGTGACGTTCTGTACTGTCATCCGTATAATAGGGACAACGACACATGCCACCGGAAGGAGAAAGGAGGAAAAGAGAGGGAGAACAAAGAAAAGGGCCATCTGGGCAGGTGAGATGGATGCCTAGCATCCAAGCAGAGGGCACGTGGATGATTTAAGAGAAGGAAGGAGAAAACTTCTTCTAGTGGGTGGAAGGATGAGCAGGAGCTGTGGCATCCTGTGATGCAGATTCCCAGGCTAGCCTGAGTCCCAGGGAAGTCTGTTTCCCTCTAACCACCTCGGTTTCCGCAGGTTGGAATACATTCCTACATTTTATCAGACACTTTGTTTCTGTCTTCTGAAGTGGGTGAGGCAGGGGACAGATATCCAGCTAAGGGCAGTGCCAATGCAGACCTATATCAAAACGGCACTCCCTTGGGCTTTCACGGGTCCGGATTAGAAACAGCTAGCCTAGCTCACCAAGCAGAAGATTTCATGCTCCTGAAAGAGCCTGCCACGTGCTTGTGTTTCGTGAACAAAGAAAAAAGATCCATCTCCCATTCTGACGCTACTGCGCCGGAAATTCATAAAATATTGAAGTGACTGATAAAGTCACTTTTCATGTCAGCGGTGGTTTTCCCTACTTATCTCTGCATTTGCCTGTCCATCCAGTCACATCCCTTTAAGTACTCAGAACATCCATTGTGAGGACCACCAAGCAGAGATGTAGCTTGTCGCCTAGGAGCTGGGGTTCCAGGCTTTTCTATGTGGCTTGTAGGTGGCTGTCGACTACCTGCGTCCTCTGATCATTTTCTCTTCTGTGTGTGCCTGTGCCTGAAATTTCCTCTCTGTATACAGACACCAGCCATATTGGATTACGGCCACCATAATGATCTCATTTTAACTTGATTATCCAATGCCCCTATGCTCCAAATAAGGTTGTATTTCGAGTTACTGGGGGTTAGGACGTCAACACAAATTTGAGGGGGGGAGGGTGCGACACAATTCAGCCCACAGCAGGCAGTCTGTTTATTCATTCATTCGTTTGTCCATTTGCTTGTTCATTCATTCTTCCAACCCTACTCAAGTATGTCACACGTGCCAGGCATTGAGATGGGTACTAGATACGAAGCTGGACAAGGGAGTCCTAGCTCTGGATGAGCTCATGTTGGGTGGAGGTGTGATCCATCCACAGAGAGTTCACTCCACACAGCGTAAGTGTGGACGGAGAGGTGGGCACAGGGACCGTGGGGGCACTCTGCTCCCCTGGGAGTGTAGGGCAGGCTCCTGAGGCTCCCAGGAGGTAACTGAGAGATGAAAGGCTTGGGTAGAGCCTTCTAGGTGGCAGACAGGAAGAGAGGAAAGCCCGGATTCCACCCAAAGGAAACCACCTGTATAAACAAACTGAGCATGGGAGGAAACAGCCTAATCCTGGAATTCGAGAGATGGGGATGGAGCAGCGAAGAGAGGAGAGATTCGGGGTACGCATGGCCTGACCCAGGCCATCACCATGAGAATACCAGGCAGCAGAGAAATCTCCCCATCAGAAGTCAGGCACCCAACCCCCTCCTCCATGTACTCAGAACACAACTAGGAGGCAAGTGAGGAGTCAAAATCAAGATCTCCAAGTTTACGACCTGACGTTCCGCCCTGTAAGTGGAAGGAGGGCCTCTTGGGGCCTCACTCATACCTATGTACTCTTACTTTACCCATACTTCTAACACACATGGCGCTCTGATTCTCAGATGGTCACACAGCACCGCTCAGCCAGAAAATTATTAATATTCGTAGAAGGGAGAGCCAGGATGCCACAGCCACGCAATCTGCCGTACATGAAGTGACAGCTGCCAGCCTGAAAATGGAGGAGGAAGCAGAAAAACTCTCTGGAGCTGATGCAAGACATCTCAGGGCTCTTCGGGGCACCAACGCATCACAGAACAATCTAAAACCAGTTTGCGAAATCATCATTCAAGTAAAAAGTCAAATTCACCTAAATATATTTAAGAAGCCAATACTCCCAATAAAAGAGAAAGGGTTCAGTGCTTAAAGGATTAAACACAAGATCAATTAGAAAATATGGGGATCAAAACCTCATTCCCCCGAGGGTCTCCAACAGCCCAGGTTTCACTGTATTGACAAGGACCACCTGTGGCTGAACTGTACATGCTCAGGGACTTCGTTTTCTGTAGGAAGCGACTTCAGAGATCACTTCAGCCAAATCTTTATTTTCAGATTCCAGAAAATGAAGCCCAGTGTGGGGAAAGGACTTGCCCAGAATGGCTCAATAAGAAAGGAACAGAGGGGCTTCCCGGGTGGCTCAGTGGTAAAGAATCCTCCAGCCAACGCAGGAGATGCGAGTTCAGTCTCTGGTCTGGGGAAGATCCCACAGGCTGCAGAGCAACTCAGCCCGTGCGCCACCAGCACTGTCTGTGCCCTAGAGCCCAGGAGCCACAACTACCGAGTCCACATGCAGCTACCGAAGCCCACGTGCCCAGAGCCTGTGCTCCGCAGCAAGAGAAGCCACTGTGGTGAGAAGCCCTCAAGCTGCATTGAAGAGTAGCCCCTGCTCGCCTCAACGAGAGAAAACCCTGTGCAGCAACCAAGACCCAGCACATTCAAAAATAGATAAAATTATATATATATACACATGCAGATGACACCACCCTTATGGCAGAAAGTGAAGAGGAGCTAAAGGGCCTCTTGATGAAAGTGAAAGAGGAGAGCGAAAAAGTTGGCTTGAAGCTCAACATTCAGAAAACAAAGATCATGGCATCGGGTCCCATCACTTCATGGGAAATAGATGGGGGAATGGCAGAAACAGTGTCAGACTTTGTTTTGGGGGGCTCCAAAATCACTGCAGATGGTGACTGCAGCCATGAGATTAAAAGACGCTTACTCCTTGGAAGAAAAGTTATGACTTTTCTTTATATGATAGTATATCCAAAAGCAGAGACATTACTTTGCCAACTACGGTCCGTCTAGTCAAGGCTATGGTTTTTCCTGTGGTCATTCATGGATGTGAGAGTTGGACTGTGAAGAAAGCTGAGCGCTGAAGAATTGATGCTTTTGAACTGTGGTGTTGGAGAAGACTCTTGAGAGTCCCTTGGACTGCAAGGAGATCCAACCAGTCCATTCTGAAGGGGATCAATCCTGGGATTTCTTTGGAAGGAATGATGCTAAAGCTGAAACTCCAGTACTTTGGCCACCTCATGAGAAGAGTTGACTCACTGGAAAAGACCCTGATGCTGGGAGGGATTGGGGGCAGGAGGAGAAGGTGACGACCGAGGATGAGATGGCTGGATGGCATCATGGACTCGATGGACATGAGCCTGAGTGAACTCCGGGAGATGGTGATGGACAGGGAGGCCTGGCGTGCTGCAATTCATGGGGTCGCAAAGAGTCGGACACGACTGAGCAACTGAACTGACACATAAAGGAACAGAGCCAGAGCTGGAAGGGGCTTCTCTTGACCCTGTCTCCCAGGACTTAGGGAGACCCCGGATGAGCCCGACTGGGGCGGCTCTGCAGAAGCAGAGCCAGCGATGTTTCCAGACAAGAGAAATCTGGAGAAGGGAAAGGGCCATGTAGGGTCGCCCAGGTGGGAGGTTGGGGGTGGGGTGGGGACTGCTAAAGACACACCTTAAAGATCCTTTCTGGGACGCCACACTTCTGTTTGTACTCATCACCTCAGTGGATCCTTACAGCAAGGCTGGGAGCAGGGCAGAGATGACTACTCAACGTACAGACTAGGAAACTGAGGCCCAGGGTGGGTAGCTAGTTGGTCCGCACGATACAGGGTCAAGTGCTGGACCATGTCGTAGAACTGTGGCCTCCTAGTCTCTGTAGATTCTGAACGCTGGTACTTTAAGAGGCCCCAGCAGTAGGTCCTTGGGGAAACCCATCTGCTTGCTTTGTGCACACGACCTTGGGTAAGTCTCGTATTTGGACACTCTCTCTCAAGGCACATCTGAGATCACTTAACCGTCACTTGGGCCAGAGTAGGTTATTTATCTGCTGTGAGCAGTGTGGCTTGGTTTCAATTCTCATCCTCAGAATAATAGTCCTTTAACATTCTGCCTCTGCAGCAACCGTCCCTGTATTTTGTACAGTGCTTTTTAGAAGCTTTCCAGCTCCTTCACAGCTTCCTCATCAGCTGAGTCTCACAGTCTGGAAAACAGAGCACTATCAGTACAGCTTCCAACCAAACACTGATTCTAGCCTGGGACAGCAGCGGTTTTCTTTAGAAAACATTTAACGTTAAAACAAAGGGTTGTGGGTTTGGAGAGAAACTGATGTTTTGAGCTGTCAAGTCAGTTGAAAATGCTTGGGGAAACATTGTTTTTAAGATAATGCGTGTTTTGTAGGTAGGTACAAGTTCAGTGGGGTTCTTTTTTCCCATAAATTAACATTTTTTAGATTACATAGGAAACAACCCAATACCTTTAATAGTCTCAAATATAATCATTGTTTTGACTAATGAGTCATTTTTGCAATACTAAAAAGGCAAATCATTAAATGTAACTATGCGGTTTGCATTTCTTTGTATTTTTAAAGGGCGTGTGCTGGGTTTGTTCAATGAGAGAGTCAGTGGTAATCACATAGACATTTTTTAATGTGTGAGGAAACTGGTTTTTCAGCATTGGTGCAGGTTCTAATTGGTGTACAACTCTTTGACGATTACGGTGATGATCGCACACCTATATTTGAATAAACCCTGAGACTTTGCCAAGTGTGTTCACCTCTGTGCTACCCCTGGTCCTTAGGGACACTGCAAGGGAGGCAGGATAAAGATGCTCAGATGGGACGTCTGAGCATTTACTCAACAAACGTCTGAGGAAGTCACAGCGCCCCTCCACCCGGGAGGCGTAGGTGAGGTCACAGGCCAGAAGGTAGCCCAGGGACTGGGGTCTGGCCATCTGGACACCTCTTCCAGTGCATTTTCAGCTCTACCACCTGCTTCCTCTCAGATCTGCAACTCCACTGAAGCAACAGCCGTAGTTCCTTCTAGAAGATATACCTTCTGGTCTGAATGTTTCACACACCTCAGTGGGGTGGCGGGCACCCTGTGGTCCCTGCCCGGCCTCGGTGGCCCAGCTGAGGATTATTCAGGGCACTTTGAATCCAGCTCCCCAGAAGTTGCGCCTGCATCAAGAGACACTCTTCCCTCGTGGTTCTCCCTCCCCACTCCTCTTCCCTGTCTAGAAAAACCACTCTGCCTATAATCCTCCAACTATGAGACACCTCTCTCTACATGGCTTTGCCTTCGCCTAAGCCCTGCTGGGCTTCCCTGGTGGCTCGGACGGTAAAGAATCTGCCTGCAATGCAGGAGACCTGGGTTCTATCTCTGGGCCAGGAAGATCTCCTGGAGAAGGGAATAGCTACCCACTCTGGTATTCTTGCTTGGAGAATTCCACAGACAAAGGAGTCTGGTGGGCTACAGTCCCTGGGGTCACAAAGAGTCAGACACAACGGAGCAACTTAACACTTTGATTACATTTTTCTGCTCAGAATGCCCCTATCTGCTAAGGTATCGTGCCAGCCTCTCTATGTCATTATAATTTAGCAAATGTCACCACTCCCTTCTCTGTGTCACCCCTGTGCCTTGTTGGACTTGTCACCCTCAGCTGTGATTCTCTTATTCTGTCTCAATCCCTTCTTGGGTCTGTGAGCACCTTAAGGGCATCGGCTGTATCTTAAGACTTTCTGCATCCTCAGCCCTCTGTCTCGAATCTGGCATGATTCAGATATTCAACAACTATTTCTTATACGTATAAATAATATTAAGCATTCAGCAAGCACCCGGGAGGTGATGAGTTCTAGGCACTAAGGGTGTCTCCAACCTTCACAATGATCTTAGGAGGTGAGCATTATTCACCCCCTTTTACAGATAGGACCTTGAGACTCAGAGGAAATATATGACTTGTTCAAGATCAGAGTCTGAAAAAAGAACCAGTATCTGAAGACAGATTTGTCTGCCTTCAACGCTCGGTCTATACCACCAACTCTGATTCAGCCGGGTTTCCTTCACGGGGGTCTTTCCTGCGATGTTAATAAGGAATGCAGTGACCCTGGTCACTGTTTCCATTCTCCACTCCAGAGAAACAGAGGCCAGGTTAAGGAAGGGGTTCTGTCTCTGATCTCCGGGTGATGCATTGCTGACACCTTTCTCTCTGTTTGTTTTTTCCTAAGAGCACTTTCTACAGCATGGATCAGAACAACAAGATGTGAAGGACCTTGCTGCTAGTCATCTCAACTCCGAGTTTCATTTTATTGGGGAACAGCCTGACTGCTTCTGAAAATGGTCAAAGGCCAGATCTTACCGAGACTAATTATTTCTTTAAGACGTACAGATACATCCGTTGGTGAAAAGAAGACCAGGAGGCAAAGTTAAATTACATAGTACATCACTGTCCCCAGCCCATTCATCTTGCCACTCTGTCAGTGTAAAAATTTACAGCAGAGATTATCTCTTTGAAGGGGTTCAGGTCCTAGAAAATACAAGGTAAATTTTAAATAGATTTTTAATTTTAATGAAAGCTGCAGGGAATGCTGTTTATGTTGTGTATCTTTCATACCTGGTGATTAAGTTAATTTATGCTTAATGGAAAAGGATATTTCTAATCCCCAGACAGGCTTGACATCTGTCTAGGAATGTGTTTTTGGAAGCCTTAAGCTCCTTGTGATGGATGTAATAAAACCAAGATGCTACTCAACTGACACCTGAAGGCTGTGTGCAAGGAGGGCCAGGGATATTTTGTCTCTGCCCAGAACTTGTGTTGAAATAAAATCAAAGTCCCATGCATTTCATTCTGTCAGCCCTTTAAAAATCTTGTCTCCTGCTCTTTTGTGGTGTTCCTTGGACAGGCCTGAGGGAAGGAAGCTGGGCTCTGGGACTCTGGATGGCTTTGTGCTCTGTGAAAACTAGCAGTGCTGGGGCCCCTCCTCCATCTACGTGCCTATGCTCTGCACGCACCATCTCATCTAACTCTACGGCAATCCTGAACGCGATCCTGACATCTAGTATCCCCACTTTATACTTGGGGTTCTTTACCACTAGCACCACCTGGGAAGCCCATATTTGGAGAACTAAAGCTCAAAAAGGTGGTATAATCAGGACTTCCCTTGTGGTCCAGTGGTTAAGAATCTGCCTTCCAATGTAGGGGACTCAGGTTGGATCCCTGGTCAGGGAACTAAGATGGCACATGCCATGGAGAAATTGAGCCCGATTGCCCCGACTAGAGAGCCCATGTGCTGAAAGTGCAGAGCCCACACGCTCTGGAGCCCGTGCACCGGCTAGAGAGAGAAGCCTGCACACCACAATTGAGGTGCTGAGACTAGGACTCGACGCAGCCAAAAATAAATAAGAAAAAATTGTTTTTAGAAAAAGGTTGCATCCTCATCTGGAGGATACAGCTTGTAAGGGCCCAAAGTAGCATTTGATCCTGACAGGCTGCTCTTATTCTTTCCTTATATTATATATAGGGTAGGAGTCTGCAAACTATGGCCCTTGGGTCAAAAATGACTTGTCATCTGGTTTTTGTTCTTTTCTTTTGGCAGCATCACAGCAGGCGGAATCTTAGTTCCCTGACCAGGGATCAAACCCACAATCCCTGCAGCGGAAGTCTTAACCACTGGCCCGCCAGAGAAGTCCCACCCATCAGTTTTTATAAATAAAGTTTTACTGAAACTCCACCACATATATTCGTTAATGTATGCCTGTGGCCAAATGAACTAGATGAGACAGAAATAATATGGTCAAGGACCTTAGTTTACAGGAAGGACTTTCACATGAAACAGTAAGTTCCTGTGCTTACCATCTCAGCCACCCTCCACCAGTAATATCCAGTAACGGAGCCAGAGTGTGCCCTGCCCTGTGCCCACCCAGCACATCACTCAGGCTTTCCAGGCTCCTCGTGAAGACCTCAGGAGCACCCGCGACTGGTGCCGAGCTCTCATCACCAGGCAGTCTCCTGTGCTTCCCCCTGCACAGGCTCCCAAGGGGCCGCTTCCACTGCCCACGAGGCTGCTCGGAGAGGAGGCCTCGCTTCTGAGCTGGGCTGTCACATGAGTGCTGAGCCAAAGGACTGCCTCTGTATGTTTTCTAAACTTCCAGGCCTTCCGTGGAGAGATGAGGAGGGCTAAATTCCTTGAGGTGAAGGTGAAGGTGAAGGTGAAGTCGCTCAGTCGTGTCCGACTCTTTGCGACCCGTGGACTGTAGCCTACCAGGCTCCTCCGTCCAGGGGATTCTCCAGGCAAGAATACTGGAGTGGGCTGCCATTTCCTTCTCCAGGGGATCTTCCTGACCCAGGGATCAAACCCAGGTCTCCTGCATTAGAGGCAGATGCTTTAACCTCTGTGCCACCAGGGAAGCCATGGATTATGTCTTCTTCAACTTTGAGTCCAAGCCTTGCAGGTAGTAAGCACTTGCTCAGGGAATTTTCCTGTGATGGTCGAGGCCCTATCCTGAGGGTTGGCAAACTGGTCCTGTAAAGGGCCTAACAGAGAATATTTCAGAGTCCAAGGGATATCCTGGGGCCCTGCTTTGTGCCAAGTATCTTACTGGTCCTCTCACCCAGATACATCAGCTCTGCCTCTCACCTCCTTCTCTGTAGCCTCTTAAAATCAATGCTAAGGAGCAGGACAGAAATACATGTTGTTTCCTCTACATGCCCACCCCACCGTGCTGCTCCTCATGTGAACAGTCCTCTTTCCTAGTGACACCCTGGATAGACACTGGCGGCGGTGGTGGGAGGGAGCCGCTGGACAATGACTCTGTGCAGGTGATCCTTGGACGTGAGATTAAATATTCACCCATATGATGGGTGAAAAGAGAAAACAATAAGGTGTGTGTATGAATGAGCATGTGGGTCCCTTCTTTTATGAAATCATGCTGACGGTATAAAGTTAGACCATACTCAATTGAAAATATTAGATGATTTTGACATACAAAAATGTCCATTTCACATGGTTCAGACTAAAGACTGACACTTAATTTTTTTTAATGTCCTTAGCTAGAAAAATAAAATGTTGCCTATTTTCTCTATGTTGTCTCCACAATTTTTGAAAAAATTTTTTATTGGTTTATAAAGTCTGAAAGTCTGGAAATTACTCATCTTATACTAACAGCAGCTGGCTCCAAAACACCCTCATAAAATTTGGCAGTAGCTATCAAAATTTAAAAATCACATACTCTTTGACCCAGAAATTTTCTTTCTAGCAGTCTAGCCTGCAGAAATCTTGGTGTGTGTAGACAAAGACATAAGCGCGCACGCGCACACACACACATACGAACACACGGGGATTCCTGGAAGTACTGTTTGAAATGTGGAAAAGTGGAAATAAGTTAAGCACACCCAAAATCAGGGTATTGGCCATAAAAAATATGTTAACCCCCCAAACTGGTATAAAACTCAGGCCAGAGAAACAGTGTCTAACGCTGGATCAATTGATACTAAAGATGCTTTCACTATATCAATAAGTAAAACGAGCAGTCATAGATGCCATGTGGACATTACAGTTCAGAGCCTGATTCCATTTTTTGTAATGATTACAACAACAGAATGAATTCAAATAGAAGTTAAATATCACATTAGAAAGTTTGGAAGGATAAAAGCAAACTGATTACAGGATTCATTACTGGAAAGTAGGGCTGGGATTGAGAGAAAAGCTGAATGGGATGATTTGCCTTTTCAACTTACACAGTTTATATATTGTTTAAATTATTGACAAGGAAGAATTAGTATTGCTTTTATCATTTTTTAAACAAACAAAGAAAGGAAAACAAAAGCCCGGATAGACAGTGGTTATACAAAGCAGAATGAAGGGGAATATGGAAAAAGGGAAAATTCATTTTGATTCTGGGGTTCGGGGGGGATGTCGGAGGAAATGCTTTCTGAGCTGAGCCTGGAAAGATGGCCAGAGATAAGAACAGAAGAATAACATCACAGTTGAAAGAACTGTGAACTCACGTGAGTCCTGAAGACAGCTAACCGTGTTAGACTTTGATCTGTAACTGATGACAGTCGGACAGCTGGAAAAATTGTTAGGAAACTTGATCTCCAGTTAAGATTCTTATTACTTTATTCAGACAAAACTAATTTCTCACCAGGTAAGCGTCTCTTACTTAGAATCTGGGCAGATTTATTTTTGGGTTGGGAAGTTTGACGTGACTGGTGGCCCATCCAAGGCCTATTTCCTCCCTTCCCTCTTCCTACCAGAACTCACGTCTTGTTGAGGTAGCCCTGCTCTTCCTAGTGGCCATGTGCTTCAGAGGGGCTGACCCCAGCCCCAGGCCTAACAGAGGGAGAGCTCTGATTGGTCTAAGCAACCTTGGCGAGCTGAAGCTTGGGTGTGCTCAGCAGCTCAGTCTTGTCTGACTCTTTGCGACCCCATGGCCTGTAGCCCACCAGGTTCCTCCATCCGTGGGATTATCTCGGCAAGAATACTGGAGTGGGTTGCTATTTCCTCCTCCAGGGGATCTTCCTGACCCAGGGATCAAAGCCGGGTCTCCCGTGGCTCCTGCACTGGCAAGCAGATTCCACACCACTGATGCAGCTGGGGACCATGACCCAGTGCTGGCTAATGGCATGTCTGGGTAATGGGATGTCCACTGGGGGGCTTCTGCTAAAGGTTCTTTTGTTCCTTTAAAACAATTTTTACAGTAGTTCTCTGCTGGTTATCTATTTTATTTATATTTATTTATTCGACTTTATCAGGGCTTAACTGTGGCATGCAGGATCTCCCTTGGGGCTCACAGACTCTCCAGTTGCAGTGAGCAGGTTGGTTGCTCTGACACGTGTAGGATCTCAGGCCCCCTACCAGAGATGGAGCCTTTTTACTCTGCACTGCAAGATGGATTCTTAACCACTGGGCCACCAGGGAAATCCCCCTTCACTCCTTAAAGACACATGAACAGATGTCGTCCCCTTTCCTGTCTCAGGATGCTGCTGTTTGGGGATATGAAACCTGAGACAGCTGCGGCCATCCTGAGATTTGGAGGGGAACTAACCTGGGGACAAAGCCACCAAGCTGGGGATGGAAGAACAAAAGGACGGAAAGCCCCTTGGGGGTTCAGTGACATCATGAAGCCCCTACACTAACCAACTTCAGAGCTACTAATACTTTTAACTTTTTGACATCTTTTCATGGAAGGTAATACATTTCCTTGTTACGTATGCCAAATTAAGTCAGGTTTTCAGTTACCTGTAGCCAAAAGCATTCCAACAAATTCATAAATGTTCTTTCTGGTGACAGGATTGAATCACATTTGATTCAAATACGCTTGTGTGGGCCAGGAGTCAATTTTAACTTCAATAAATACACTCACCTTTAAAATCTCCTAGAACTGATGCTTAAACAGCATCGTGAATATACTTAAATGACACTGAATTGTACACTTTAACAATCATTAAAATGATAACTTTTGTGTTATGTGTGTTTTACCACAATAAAAAAAAAGGAAAGAAAGAAAAGCAATCCATAGAACCTGCTGAAGCAAGCCTGAGTAAGGGGTGAAAATGAACATAATCTCTACATCTTAAATTTCTCATTGCTCTACAGGAAATAAATTGCACTTTAAAAATCCACTGGAGTTAAGTGGCTCAGCTTTAAAAAAATCCACCTGCAATGTGGGAGATCTGGGTTTGATCCCTGGGTTGGGAAGATCCCTGGAGAGGGGAAAGGCTACATACTCCAGTATTCTGGCCTGGAGAAGTCCATGGACTGTACGGGGTTGCAAAGAGTCGGACACAACTGAGCAACTTTCACTTTCATGTAATGGAATAATATTAGGCCACTAAAAAGATGAGGATACTTTGGGGCCATGACAAAGTGATAGCAAACTCACCCCCTGACCTAGATGACTGTGAAACTAGGCATGTTTTTTGAGGAAAGTGTTTCAAGCCATTGGACAGCAGGCAGCTTGAACAAAGGAAAATAGGAGGTGAAGCCCAGGTACCCAGTCTTCAGCCTGTAGGCACTTTATAGACCACAGGCCAGAGATGCATTAAGAGAGTACCTCCCTCAGCTGCTGAAGCAGGATCAGCACCTGGGGAGTTGAGGTGTCTGGAGAGGAATGATTCTGTGCGTGGGGTGGGAGTGGGGGTACGCTGAGCATCCTTGGTTAGGACTGAATGTTCAGGGTGACTCTGAGAGGCCTACCAGAGAAAGTGGACGCTACAGGGCACAGTCCTGCACAGAGTGATGGCGGGGAAAGCCCACATGCCTGGACTTCCCTGGTGGTGCAGTGGATAAGAATCTGTCTGCCAATGCAGGGGACACGGGTTTGATCCCTGGTCTGGGAAGAGTCCACACGCCACGGAGCAGCTAAACCTGTGCACCACAGCTACTGAGCCCACCGTCTAGAGCCCTGCACAACTAACTACTGAGGCGCGGGGGCCTAGAGCCTGTGCCCTGCAGTGAGAGAAGGCACCGCAGGGAGAAGCCTGTGCACCGCAGTGAGCAGCAGCTCCTGCTCACTGCAGCAACAAAGCCTAGCACAACCAAAAATAAATAATTTCAAAAACCCCCATGTGTTCATTCACTCATTTAACTTGATTTCTTCTATTCCCCATCTTGTTCCCCACAAAAGGACATTAAATGACAGCCAAATGCTGGAAATAACCCATCAGTTATAGAATGTAGAAACATATTGTGGTACAGTAAGTATAATTCCATACGACAATAAAAATAAATTTCTGCTACACGCAACAACATGTATGAATACCGCCAATGTAGAGTGAGAGAAGCCAGAGACAAAAGAATTTTGTATTGTCCAGCTGTATTTATATGTAAGGTTCAAAGACAGGCAAACAGGACAGATGAGGTGAGAAATCAGGATGGCAGTTACTTTCGGGGAGGAGGCAGTGGGCAGTGATTGGGAGGGACCGGTCAGGAGGACCCAGGTTCTGTCAGTCTCGAATTTCTCCTCCTGGATTTAATTACCCCAAGGAGTTTACTTCATGATAATTCATGGAGCAGTACTCTCATAAATGATGCACTTTTCTCTGTAAATGGTATGTGTCAATTAAAATTGGAATATTTTACAGAGATCAGAAGTTAGACTAAATGATGGAGAAAATGGGGGCTTATATTATAAATTTAAGAGTGCCCTTTTTTGTTTCTTAGTAAAATTGATATTAGACAACTTTAAAGATGGCAATTAAAACTTCAGGGGTTTAATCTCTTCGAAAGATCTTAAAACAGTGTGGGTTTTTACATTATATTCAGTTCAGTTGCTCAGTCGTGTCCAACTCTCTGCGACCCCATGAATCGCAGCACGCCAGGCCTCCCTGTCCATCACCATCTCCCAGAGTTCACTCAGACTCACGTCCATCGAGTCAGTGATGCCATCCAGCCATCTCATCCTCTGTCGTCCCCTTCTCCTCCTGCCCCCAATCCCTCCCAGCATCAGAGTCTTTTCCAATGAGTCAATTCTTCACATGAAGTGGCCAAAGTACTGGAGTTTCAGCTTTAGCATCATTCCTTCCGAAGAACACCCAGGACTGATCTCCTTTAGGATGGACTGGCTGGATCTCCTTGCAACCCATGGGACTCTCAAGAGTCTTCTCCAACACCATAGTTCAAAAGCATCAATTCTTCGGCGCTCAGCTTTCTTTATAGTCCAACTCTCACAACCATACATGACTACTGGAAAAACCATAGCCTTGACTAGACGGACCTTTGTTGGCAAAGTAATGTCTCTGCTTTTTATATGCTATCTGGATTGGTCATAACTTTCCTTCCAAGGAGTAAGCATCTTTTAAATTCATGGCTGCAATCACCATCTGCAGTGATTTTGGAGCCCAAAAAATAGAGTCTGACACTGTTTCCACTGTTTCCCCATCTATTTGCCATGAAGTGATGGGACCAGATGCCATGATCTTAGTTTTCTGAATGTTGAGCTTTAAGCCAACTTTTTCACTTTCCTCTTTTACTTTCATCAAGAGGCTTTTTAGTTCCTCTTCACTTTCTGCCATAAAAGTGGTATCATCTGCATATCTGAGGTTATTGATATTTCTCCCAGCAATCTTGATTCCAGCCTGTTTCTTCCAGCCCAGCGTTTCTCACGATGTACTCTGCATATAAGTTAAATAAGCAGGGTGACAATATACAGCCTTGACATACTCCTTTCCCTATTTGGAACCATTCTGTTGTTCCATGTCCAGTTCTAACTGTTGCTTCCTGACCTGCATATAGGTTTCTCAAGAGGCAGGTCAGGTTGGTCTAGTATTCCCATCTCTTTCAGAATTTTCCACAGTTTATTGTGATCCACACAGTCAAAGGCTTTGGCACAGAACACACATAATATATACCATCTTAACCATCTTTAAGTGTACAACCCAGTGGCATCAAGTACAGTCACACTGCTGTGCAGTCAAGACCCCCATCCATCCCCATAACTCTTTTCCTTTTGTAAATCTGAAACTCTACACCCTACTCTCCCCCACCCCCTGGCCACCACCACTCTACTTGCTGTCTAAGATTTGGGCTACTCTCAGTACCTCATATGAGTGGAATCAGACAGTGCATCCCCTTCTGTGTCTGGCTTATTTCACTTAGCATCATATCCTCAAGTTTCATTCATGCTGTAGCCTACTTCCTTCTTAAGGCTAATATTCCATCGTAGAAATAGGCCACATTTTGGTGATCTATTCATTGGTGGATGGACACTTGGGTGGCTTCATCCCTTTGAAACACTTTAAAATATTGTGTGTTTATTTAGAGAAATACATACATGTCCTTTAAAAAGAGTCTAGGAAGTGACTTACAGAGATAGAGAGAGAGAGAAAACACTTTGGATAGGAACCCACATGTAAGTAGTGGTAGATGAAGAGCCTGGGTAGCATCAAAAGATAAGGTTAAGGATGATGTCAGTACAGACAGACACAGGCTCCCAGGGTCCGCACAGGTGCTGGCAGGGGCAGGGTGGTCACAAATTTGGCTCCCAGTGTCCTGAAAGCCAAAGGAAAGAGGGAAGCAGAAAAGTTGAAAGATGCACATAGACAACAAGACGTTATAATACAGAAGATGTCCCAGCTGCTCAAGGGGAAGGCCCGCTTTTCCTGGAACTGATGCTGGAGAGTAATATTCCCCATGGTGAGGCAGCGAGTGACATAGAGCATGATGCCTCAACGACATTTCAGCAATGCTAACATATATAATGTAAGTCTAAAACCAATGCTTCTTATAAAGTCTCCCACTGCAGGGCAAGCACCAAAGCAGAGTTGACTGAGAAACGCTGCTGGAACAACGATGTACGAGAGCAAAGCCTTCGGACGGTTTGGATAGATCCAGTGATCTAAGACCCATATCCTCCAAGTAAACTACTGTGGATGTCACTGGGCAACAAATCACTGGGATGCAGATAGCCTATCTTGCAAATCTGGACCCAAGCTATTTTCTTCCATAGTCAATCAAACCAAAGGGCAGGGTTGATATCCTTTTCTTAAGTTGATGTATCTAAGAAGACTTGTTCTTTTTTAAAAGTTTTAAAATGCCGTATTTCTTTACTGACTGCGCTGAGTCTTTGCTGCTGCAAGAGGACTTCCTCTCTTCATGGTGCGTGGGCAGAGCATAAGGTCCAGAGCACGCAGCCTCAGTAGTTGTGGCGCACAGGTTTAGCTGCTCGTGGCATGTGGGATCTTCCTGGATCAGGGATCAAATCCGTGTCCCCTGCACTGGCAGGCAGATTCTCAACCACTGGGCCACCAGAGAAGCCCAGAAGACTTGTTCTTGAAGAGATGGCCATCCCATCTCAACAGGAGTGGGCTGAGGGGGGAATCTGTGGCCAAGCCCAAGATTTCCCTCAGGAAATCTTTGTGTCTGCTTTGACACAAACACCAGTAGCTAAGACTGTAGCCCCCAGGTGTATGCCACCAAACAGAACCATGGTCATTTCAACCTCTTGTATGATGTGAATATGAACAGCCTCATCATAGGAAAGGAAATGCTCTCAAAGAGGGAAGAAACCTTCACCCACTACAAAGGGTCAGGGACCCCTTTCCTGGGGAAGGTAGGGAGAACAGGACACCCAGGTAAAGTGTGAACTGCCTGGAGGGCATCGTCATGCTTTTGATTAACTTTGACTCCTGCCAACTAATCTTAAAATTTTACCTCTTTGTGGGGACTTCCCTGGTGGTCCAGGGGTGAAGAATCCACCTGCCAAAGCAGGGGACATGGGTTTGATGGGCTCGATCCCTGGCCCGGGAAGGAAGATCCCACTTGCCACAAGGCAACTAAGCCCACACACCCTAAAGCCCATTGTCTGCAACGAGAGAAGCTACCCCAAAAAGAAGCCCTTGCGCCACAACTAGAGAGTAGCCCCCACCCACTGCAACTAGAGAAAGCCTGTGCACAGCAACGAAAACCAAGTGCAGCCAAAAATAAATAAAGAAAAAATTTAAACTATATCATCTTTGCTCCTAACAGAGGGGTTTACGTAGGGGATTAATTAAGAGAAGTTAACTCGTTTTCAGTTGCTTACTCATCCACATATCTGCTGACCAGTGGAAGAGGAAGCTCTGAGTAGAAGACCCTTGCTATTTCTATGCAAAAAAAAAAAAAAGAGAGAGAGAGAGAATTAAATCAGATATACTTCTTTCCTTCAGGGAGTTGAGCCTAATTTACAGGTTCCTTCTTTCATTGACTCAACAAACATTCATTTCACCATCTTTTTTGTGCCAAGATCTATTTATATCACAAGGCAGATTGGATCATGTGCTAGGCTGAGGCATCACCAATACTCTAACGTCGCTCAGATGAAGGAGTAATTAATCTAGACAGGGGAGAGAGGGGGGTGATCAGAGAGAGCTTCAAGGAAGAGGTGACATCAGAGCCGGACCTTGAAGGATCAGTAAGATTTGTTTTACAAAAGAGCTCGCCATAGGATTTCTCTAAGCAACAATTACTTTTCCCAGTGCCTTTCAATTACCCCTGGACTGATTTACACACCCTTTTAGAAGCACAGTTGTGAAAATTAAACCTCAGTAATCCCTCCCCAGGGCTGAGCTCCCCTTAGGAGAAACACTGACACCTGCTGATTTATTTCTGTGTACTTGTTCAGCACCTTGAGAATTTCAGCTTCAGTCGTCGCAGTGGGGATGGTGAGACAAAGTGGGAACAGGAGATGAAACAGAGAGCAGGAGAAAAGCGGACAGCTGAGAAGGGCAGAGTCCTGTAATGATGCCTGGGGCCAGATAAAGGGAGGAAGCCTAAGCTTCAGATGTGCAGGGCTGCCTCTTCAGTTAGAAGGCAGGAGAGCTGAGAAATGGATGAGAGGGGCTGATGGTTCCCCCTGGAGAGCTGACGACGGAGGAACCAGGGAAGCTGGATACCTTCACACACTAAGCCCTTTTCATCTGTGATTCCACTATTCTGAGATAACATCTTTAAGGAGTTTAGCATGCACCCTGGCAGATAGCACTCCTTAAGCTTTAGCTGCTGCTGGGGTGGCTCTTCAACTTCACCTCCTAGTTCCAGAGGAGATTTCAGAAACTCAACCAGTTAGGCTGAAGCAGCTGCATGGGAACAGATGTGTATCTGTACTGCCCAGGGTACCACAAACCCTGAGGAAATCTCGCATAGACCAGCAATCCTAGCGAGATCCCTGAGGACTCCACAAGCATTTTCCCCTTCTGTATTCATTTACTGATATTCTTCTTCAAAAATGTGAAACAGGTATGTTTCTGCCCCCTAGTTTCCTTTGTATGCATTTAGGCTAAATCTGTAGCCTTGAAGCTAAGGAACCACCTCAACTGTTGAGTTTTTAATGGCGCGTGTCTCACTGGGGCTCCTCAAAATATTCTTGGGGTCCAGGAGTCCTCAAGTTTGCAAGATGCTACATTAGACTAGTAATTGCCTTAGAAACAAGCTGCCCTTGGGCCAGTGGAGACATAAAGCCCACAGGGGCAGTTCAGTTCCCCTGGAGTCAGTAGAAAGGCCTCGTTGACTAATTGCAAGTTTAAGACTTTCTGCATCACTATCACAGCAGCAAGGGCTGCCAGAGGATTTCCAGAAATTAGCGATAGGAATAGAGTAAAGGGACAGAGTAGGTGATTAAATAGTTAATCCCCCGAGGGACTGTAAGTTAAAAATATGGGAGACCCTTGTAGGTTAACGATTACTCAAGAAAGCAGGTTTGCTTAACCACAAAACCAAGCCAGCTTGCTCAGCAATAAGACCATGTTACAGAAGCATGGGACATGTTCCAAAGCAATAAAACAAGGGTGGCATCAGACCCACATACTGCCCAGTGGGCTCAGTAAGTTAAAGATCCCTAGGACATGCTCTGTACACACACAAAAAATGATAATTTGTGGATCTAGCTTGACCACGTAGGGACAAGAAAATTTCCCTGCTCAACCTGGAGGAGGAGCTGATGATGAAAGCATGATATCAACTCAAGAAAGAAAAGAAGTTCTTCTCCCCTCCTTGCTCTTCCTTCAATTATAAACCTGTAGCTCAGTAAGTTCTCAGGGCGTGGCACCCCTTCACCTGCCCATTTATAAGCCTCACAAGCATCCTATTGTAATAAATCACTTCTTATCTATCACTTTGCCTCTCGCTGAATTCTTTCTGCATTGAGACATAAAGGAGCATGGCATCGAAGCTCTTCAGGGCCCCCCCTATGACATGACATCAAGAGGCTTCATTAGTGCCCCAAATAGGTCCCCATTGCTGTGTGTTTGTCAACGAGGGGCTGTAATTCCCTCTGCCAGGTCACATCCACACAACAGTGTTTAGGATTCAGGGCAAAGGGTTAATAACTGTTTTGAGTGCATATCTGTGTGTCTTTGTATCAAACCTCAAAATCCCAATGGCTAAATGGACAAGAAAATAGGAAAATAACTGTCCAAGTTCCATAAAATAAAATATAAATAGTAAACATGGACAGTTACCAGGAAACATGTTCATACTCATTAACAACCAAAGACACATATGTTTTTAAAATGACCTTCTGCACCCTAAATTGGCAGCTGGTTTTATAAGGGCAGCACCTAATGCTTTGCAGGTGAAGGGGGCACACAGGCATGAACAGACAAAGAGCAGTGACAGCCCTTTGCAAAAGCAAAATGGCACTGTGGGGCAGGATCTTCAGAGAGAAGCATTCCCCTTGACTCAGTCATTCCAGAGCCGGGTCTTAGTCAAAGAAGGACAAAGTCAAACGCCCCAGAAACGTCCAGTGATGGGGTAAATGGTGGTGAAACAGCCCCTGGGCATAGTCTCCAGACACCATGAATGAACAGGAGGACAGGAGGAATGAACAGGACAACCACGTGGAGGAGAGCGTAAGCCACACTGTCCCTTAAGAACTGGCAGAATTCAAAGAGCTTGTGCATGACGAGAAAATACTAAACATTTACTTGCCAGTAGACACAGTCCAGAGAAGCAGTAATTTTGTTGGTAGAAGTTGGGGTTAGAGGTGGGGAGCTTTCCTTTTTTTTCATTTTGCCCCCAAATTTGGTTTTTAGCATTACTTTAGTTACTCACGGAGAAGGCAATGGCACCCCACTCCAGTACTCTTGCCTGGAAAATCCCATGGACGGAGGAGCCTGCTAGGCTTTGGTCCATGGGGTCGCGAAGAGTCGGACACAACTGAGCGACTTCCCTTAGTTACTCAGGGCTCAACCTGGTCTGTCTGGCTCCAACCTGAGTTTTCTATCCAAGGTCTCACAGCCTCCCTTAGCTCCTGGGAAGTGACATTCTGGTTTTCGTCCTCAAGGGAGAGAATTCTTCCTTCAGGGGCATTTGCTTTCAGGCTAGAGAAGCCATTGGTTTTCCACAAGGCTTCCCCAGACATCCCTAACTCTAACCCTAACCCCTACTCGCCTGAGGTCGGCATCTAACTCAGGCTCCCAGAGCTGGACACAATCTGGCATGTAGTAGGTGCCCGGTGCCTAGTGATGCCACTGAATTGGACCCTCGAGGGTCTCCTCCCCTTCCCGGCTCCATAAAGCTGCTGATTTACAAGGCGGGGCAGAGAGGTGGGCAGAGGCCAAGCCGTGGTTTTTGCCCCCATTTCCTGAGTTCCCTACCCTGCAGCGTGCTGTTTGCTGGCTTGTTTTCCTCATGATGTAAATTCAGAGTTAGAAGTTGCTGAGAGGCAGCCTTCAGAGGAAAAGAAGAAGGAAAAAAAAAAAAAACACTTGGCAAATCAAGATGCAGGTGGTGGAAGAGGCAGCTGAGGGTTTCGCAGCAGAGGACAAGAAGTTTGAAAATGAAAAGGAAGATGGCAGGTGGAGGGAATAGCTCTGGGGAGAGCCCTGAGGGAAAAGCAGGGGTCAGAGTGAAATTGGGCCCTTCCAGAAAGAGGAAAGAAAAAAACACAGGCTCAGGCAATTTCCTGCAGAAATACCTGTGGGGATAGTAAGCCATTTTTTTTTTTTTTAACCTGAGCAAAATCGTCAAGCCTGGCTACATTTATCATGTAAAATTCCTTCTGGAGGCTTCCTCCAGCTCTCCCTGAGACTGTCATTCATTACAAGGTGGACGGAGGGGAACTCACCAAAATGTCTGTAAGCAGGTGAAAGAAGTGAAAGTGTTAGTCGCTCAGTCGTTTCCGACTCTTTGCAACCCCATGGACTGCAGCCCCCCAGGCTCTAAGCATGAATACTGGGGTGGCTTGCCATGCCCTCCTCCAGGGGATCTTCCCGAATCCGGGTCTCCTGCTTTGCGTAGGCAGATTCTTTACCATCTGAGCCACCAGGGAAGGCCCGTAAGCAGGTAAGGGGGCTCTACATAATGAAACACGTGGCAAAATACTGATATTGGATTTTTTTTCAATCCTGTTTTAATCCAACTCTATCGGATTATATCTAATGACAGGAATTTTCTCCCATCACAGTGAGGAGGCCAGGCTTTGCTGAAGGAGTGAGACCCGGGTGGCTGGCTTTCTCTGAAAGCCTCTTTTTGCTGCATCTCTAACATCACCAGCACAATTTCATTTCCAGTCTTCTGCCGTGACATTTCTGAAGTAAAGACCGAGGTACGGAATAACGTGACAAAAGAGGTTTTGTGGATTCCCCCCGCCAGGACTGGAGATTAGAAAAAAAGTATTTTTGAGCCAGAGAAAGTGAGTTGCTGTCCTTCCGTGCAGGTTGACTGCTTGGAGCCCAGGGCTCACAGCCTGGGAGCCAGCGCACGCAGGCCTCCTGGCTGCCCCGTCAGCCTCATCCCCGAGATTGTCTTCACTGTGTTCTGGACACGCCAGGCATGTTCATGACTCAGGGCTTCTGCTCTGCCCTCCCTTCTACCTGGGCTGCCCTCTTCTCTTCCTCTCATAAACACCTACTCAGTCTTCAAATTCCGAGTCTTCCTCCTCCAGGAAGCCTTCCAGACACTCTTAGGCAGAACGAGCTGCTTCCTTCCGAGGTGCCCACAGCTTCCTGTACCATGACTCTTCTCGGGCTCCCTGGGAGCCTCAGCGGCAGGGACCGGTGTTCTGAGTCTGTTCATGGAGCCCAGTCCAGGTCTGGAGCTGCGGGGTCAGCTCAGGGCAGGCTTGCGGAATGAATGAATGCCCCGCTCCCCTCCCCCAACCTCCTCCTTTGTTGAAGTTCCTCACCCATTGAGGAGAGGGAGCCTGGCATCCAGGGCCTCTAATCTTAGGATGAAAGGCACAGCTGGCTCCTCAGAAGATAAAGCATTCATCTCTCTTTTCCATTTTTCTTGTGCCACAGGAGCTCTGAGAATCCTGCCATATCCATTGCTCCCCGGTTCTGTGTTCCTCTCAGAAAGATACCAGTTTACCCACGTGAAGGCTCTGCGGTGACTTTGTCTCTTGAGGGGTTTTTTCATCTTTAGAAGCCTTCAGGGGATCCCGACACACACTTTGAAGCGCCCTTTCACACACGCCTGCCAGGAAGTAGCCACGATTTTTTAGATGTGAAGCGACTGCTTCAGAGGGGCCCGGGGCTGGGGTCCACTGCCAGGACCGGCTGGCACTGCCCCTGTCCCATTCCCAGCACGAGGCGTTGGGCAGAGGGAGCCAGGCGCTCCAAAACTCTCACTGCCATCCATGCGCTCTCTCCACTGGGCCCCGCTGGCAGATATATGTTTGGCTTAGAATCTGGGAATAACATCTCCCTTCTGTTCAATGCCATCCAGTTTACTAAGGAAATACGTTCATTGATTCCTTTCATTCTCAGCATCACCCCACAGAAAGAACAACACCTGGCATCTACGGAGCATCAGCCACATGCCAGGTGCCAGGCTAAGGATGTCACAGAGAGGAGCCCCCATCCCCCCTCCAAGGGGGCTGCCATCACCAGTGCACAGGCCAGGAATCCGTGGCTTAGGGTGGAGTGGTCAGGGTGGGCAGTAGAAGCAGTGTCTGCCACGTCTCAGAGTTGCTCAGTGGACGGCATCTTCCTGAAGCCTGGTGTCTCCCTCCAGTGGTCCCTTCTCCTCCAGGTTAGAGCAGAAGCTTCAGGACCAGACAGACTGGGCTCTGAACCCTAGCAGCATGCCTAGATTTAGGCACAGTATGGTATGACCCAAAGCCTCAGTCGCCTCACCCATCTAGTGGGGAAAACATGAGTGCCTAACCCTTCAGCACTGTTGTAGAAGTTAACTGAAATAGGGCTTAGAGAGCTCTTGGCAGTGTCTGACAGAGACCCTGTGCTCTGGGTGTCTCTCTGTGCAGATACACAGCTACACAGATGATAGATAGATAGATAATAGGTAATAGAGACATAGATAACAGGTAGACAAATGGATAATATATAGATGATAGATAATATAGACACATAGATAATAAATAGATAGATGATAGTTTTTTTGTCATTTTTATTGTCTCTATACCTTCCCCTAGAATTTGACCTTCAAGGTGAAATGGAGCAGGACCCTATAATCCTTGCCCCCAGCCATGTCCTCTGCCTGCCTTTTGCCTTGGAAAACTTTAGCCAAAGAATAAGTTTAATCAGAGAAGGGAGAAATGGGGAAACAAAGGAAAACAGTCAAAAGAGACTAAGTAATAATAATGCAGTCGTTAAGCACAGTCAAGGACCTTTAGTTCTTTCTCACGGGCTATAAATCATACCCTGAGCCATATCCTGTGAGCTGTCTTACAGACACCAAAACACCAGGTGAAGGGGTTAACTGCACGATGATCTGACTGCACCCAGGACTTGAGCTGCCACAACTCTGAGAACTGATCACAAAGAAAGGGGAACAAATGGACCCTGGAACTGAAGATTAACTGTACCTAAAACATTCGAGATGATGCTAGACAGACCATGCATGACCAATTTGAAGATGACTGTCAGAGACCACTGTGCTGTTTCTGCCTGTAATCCCAGCCCCACACTGTCTGTAATACTCTCACCCCCTGCTTGTCGGGGGAGAGGGGAGTCAGCCTTTGGACAGATGTCCACCACCCTCTCCCACAATTGTCGGCATCTGAAATAAAGCAAACTTCCGTTTCCACCAACCTGGCCTGTTTACTAACTTTCGAGCGGGAGCAAGCAGCTGGACCCCTCCCCCTCCCGCCCCCCCCCTCCCACGCACACACCGCCCACGCATACCTTTCGGTCACAACGGGGACAGCTTTTGTTCAGCAAATGTCAGCACCATGATCTCTACCAACTGCTAATCCTCCCCCTGAACTCTGATCCAGCCTTTTGGATCATAGGTCTCAAAAGAGCACTGATGGAATTCCTGCTAAGTACGAGACCTTTTCTTTGCCCCCAGGAAGTTCATAGTCTATGGGTGAAAAGAACATGTAGATTGATAGTTGTGGGGGGGGGGAGTGCTGTAAGAGCACAGAAAACGGGCGATTTTTGAAGCTAGGAGAAGACAGGGAAGGCTTTTGCGGGACGTGGTTGTGAACAGGACAGGGATCGAAATGGAGGAGCTCGCTGGGCAGAGAAAGGGCTGAAAGCCGGAAGAGCAGCGGCGGCGCTGGGTGTCAGTTACCGTCATGCGGTACCGCAGTCGGGACGATGGGAGGCGGTGGGAGATCGCCTCCTGGTCACCGAGGGGCTTGTCTATCCCGTGGAGTTCGGTTTGGATCTCACCGTGGTGGCCAACGGAGAAGGCAATGGCAACCCACTCGAGTACTCTTGCCTGGAGAATCCCATGAACGGAGGAGCCTGGTGGGCTGCAGTCCATGGGGTCGCTAAGAGTCGGACAGGACTGAGCGACTTCACTCTCAATTTTCACTAGCATGCATTAGAGAAGGAAATGGCAGCCCACTCCAATGTTCTTGCCTGGAGAATCCCAGGGACGGGGGAGCCTGGTGGGCTGCTGTCTATGGGGTTGCACAGAGTCGGACACGACTGAAGTTACTTAACAGTGGTGGCCAACAAGCCTCAGACTTCAGTGTGCTTAGGAAATCACCCAAGGAGCTTAGTAAAATGCATGTTTCCTGTCTCAAACCTGGAGACTCTGTGTTTTATTGAATTTTGCAGCAGTGGGATGCACCAGGAACCACAAACTTCAAGGTTCGCATTGGATGATCAAGAACCGTTGGGGGGTTGGGGGGAGGTGGAAAGCGGTATGGGACACATGGTGTCTGCGATTTAGAAAGATCAAGAATTCTGTTTCATATGTACATTACCATATGTAAAACAGATAAAGTGGGAAGTTGCTGTATAACACAGGGAGCTCAACACCCTCCACACCACCCCACCCGGCCCCCTCCCCATGCTCTGTAACAACCTAGAGGGGTTGGGGGAGGGAGGTAAGAGGAAGGGACATATGAATACTGACAGCTGATTCACACTGTTGTTTGGCAGAAACCAACACAACACTGTAAAGCAATTATCCTCCAATTAAAAACTTTTAAAATAAAATGAAAAAAAAGCTAAAAAAAAAAGGAATTCTGTTTCAGAACTATGTCTCAACCAGCCACTCCCTGGCAAGTACTACAATTTCCAGAAAATGTGATGCTATTTCTTTGTAGTCATGATAGATTATCTTAAAAACTTTCATTCGATTTTATGTATACATACAACGTGCATGTGTCACACTAGTATAAAATAAACTTATGTCTTCTCATTTGGACAGAAAAAAAAAAAAACAACTTTAACCTACTGGAGACAACCTCTGAGATTTTAAGTAGAACATGCACTTTCAGGCAATTTCAACTATCAAAACATAGCCTCCAAACATGAAGCGAGCCCCAAAGGGCCCAGAACTGCAGAGAGTTTCCATAAAATTTATGCGTTTTATTTTAGGAGCGCCAGGGGCATTTGTAGCTTCCCTCCCAGACAAGTAGTGTGTATGAAAGATGTGGTAGGGAGAGGTGGACAAAACGTTCAAGTCAGACACCAGCGCTACAAAGCTGAGCTGTTTATGGGGCTATGAGCTGATTCACTCACTCCTTACACAGTGATTAGTGGGCTCTCCGAGCTGGTCCTGTGCAACACAGGCGAGGACTCAGGGCAGCAATTCATTAGAAGGAGACGGACAGGGAGAAGATGCTCTGGACAGGAACACGAGGCCAGCGCTGAGGACCCACCCTGTGCTCCTCTCCAGCTGTGACTTGACTTTGCTCCTTAAGGCATTTTCAGGAGAAGGGGGAGGGTGGCCGTTCTCTTGGGCAGTAAGGTCCTACATACAGTTTCAGTGCAAAATGACGATCCTAATTCATCAAGAGCATGTGTAACATCTACAGTTGTTAAGAAAACAAATGTGTGTAAGCCTCTGAAAAGATTTCCAATTTTACGTGACTTAACTGTTGAATTTTGGAGATTAGTGGGCTGAGTACCTGTCCTGTGAAAAGAATTCACTTCCAGGGATGTCTGCACTCCCCAGACGAGAACAATGGGAGAGTGAGAAATAGCAAATCACAGACTTTGAGCTCTAGGAGTGTTCCTCAGAGGGGACCCGATCTAATTCCGTCATCTGAGAACACTGATATCCAGGGAAACCAGCTCTGACCACACAGCAAGTTCAAGGCAAAGAGAGAAGTAGGCAGTGGTCCTAGCGGACCAGGATGAAACTCAGAGGTGCACCATGCCGCCGTGGTTTCCAGACCATGGAGTCAAACGTGCTGTAGCAGTAACTGGGCTCAAGGGGCTAGAGAAAAACGTTTAGATATTCAAGATGCTTTGCCCTTAGGAGCTTACTCAAAGAGACTGAAAATTTAAGAAAATAGCCCTGAGTGATCATTTGGAGGAAGTTCATATACAAACTGGTTAATTTTCTTATTTATACAATTATAAAGCCATGCTCCACATCTCCAAAGATAACATTGATGCGTGTGTGCTAAGCTGCTTCAGTCATTTCCCACTCTTTTCAACCCCATGGACTTAAGCCCCCAGGTTCCTCTGTCCGTGGGATTCTTCAGGCAAGAATACTGGAGTGGGTCGCCATGCCCTCCTCCAGGGGATCCGACCCGGGGATCAAACCCGCATCTCCAATGTCTCCTGCGTTGGCAGGCGGGTTCTTTACCACGATCACCACCTGGGAAGCCCAAGATAAAGTTTATGGGTGCTGATAGATCAAACTCAATCCCACACCAACCAGAAGCAGAGAACGCTGGCCCTCAAGGCCCCTGGCTGCAGAGGAAGTGGCCGACCAGGGCCAGCCAGCCGGCCGGCAGGAACAGAATCCCAGGCAGAGGATCAGAAGCACCAGGGCTCCTAACTGCTATCACAACCCTGCTTATTATGGGTTAGAGGCATGCCAAGATGTGGACACCTCAGCCCTCGAGGGCCCAGGCCTCTTACCCCAGCGTGGACACAACCAGACTTTCCAGGAAGTTGAGAGGGCATTCATATCAAGAGGAAACAGGCTCAGCCTGTGACCCCTCGAGTGGCCTCCAGCCAGCAACCCGCCTCTCCCCCGTCGTGGGTGAATTCAGAATGAACACCACCTCTGTACTCTGCAGAGCAGCCTGGTGGGGTGAAAAGAGACGTGTGCATGGAAGCCACGTGGTGCACAGTGGACGGCAGGGAGGGAGTCAGAGCCTGGACTGTGTGGTCAGCAAGCCTGGGTTCTAGTCCCAGGTCTGTCACTCAGCCAGCTGGTCCTGGCGGTCACTACATTTCTGTCTACTTTGCTGTTTGTATCTCTTAAGACGGAGCTATTACACCGTCCACACCTCACAGGCCAGCTGTGAAGGTAAATGCAGACAGAAATGCCTACTTCCTAGCCCTGATTCTGGCACATAGCAAGTGCTCATTTAATGCCTCCAGCAGATGGCAGCTATCAATGTTAGAAGTATTATAATCCCACACCACCCTTCCTCCTCCTAATTGAATTCGTACTCAGCTTGACACAGTAAGAAGATGGGAGGCACTCAAGCAGAGAAGCACAGCCAGTGCGTTGGAATCCATCTAATTGCTCGTTTCACTTTATTCTACCATTAATTGGTAACATGGCAAGGTTCAAAGACCTAATGATTAGTATTAGCTTTCCCTGTTGGGTAAGGCCGGCTATCTTCCCACTCCACCTGGCTCAGTCATTCACTAGAAATTGCCTGAGCGGCAGCTGTCCCATCTGTCAAATGCGGAGGGTGCTCCGTAATGATCTAATGTGCTTGGGGCAGGGAGCACAGTGCTAAAGGCACTAGCCCGCTGCCGGCCTCAGAGCCCCTTGTGGGCATGCAAACCTCTCCAGATAGATGGGGAGGAAGCTAAGTGCCAAAAGGTTAAAATTAGCTGCCCTCTTCCTAGACTTCTTGTTGGAGGGAGAGTCATGCGTTCTCCCGTCTGACGCTCCCTCACCATCTCAGCCCTGCCTTTCCAGCCTATAATAGTCACCCTCCCCCACTCCAGATAGAACTAAAATGCCCGTGAACTGTAAACAATTTTGTGAACGTTGGGAATAGGCTTCAAAACACGTTAGAGAGTCCTCTTAGAGCAGCGGTCCCCTGTGTTTTTGGCACCAGGGACTAGTTTCAGGGAAGACAATTTTCCCACGGACTGGGGATGAGAGCGATGGTTTGGGGATGATTCAAGCTCAGTTCACAGCAGGGTTTACACTTCTATGAGAATCTAAGGCCATCCCTGATCTGACAGGAGGCGGAGCTCCAACAGTAATGAGAGTGATGGGGAGCGACTATAAATACAGCTGAAGCTTCACTTGCTCACCAGCTGCTCACCTCCTACCATGTAACCCGATTCCTACGAGGCCATGGACCAGTAACCGGTCTGCGGCCCAGGGGTCGGGGACCCCTGTGTTAGAGGGCCTTGTCCCATTGGACTAGCCACCGCAGTCACCCCTCAGTCCAGCTGCCCATTTTTCAGAGGGTTCCACCAGCCCCATCGCACTCTCAGCAGAGAAATTCTGGGGCGAACCCCGGGGCATCATTTCTGAGTGACGCCAGCACACTCAGAAGGCCCTGTGTTCTCTCCTTTCTTACAGCTTCTGCCCTGCATATTGAGATGTGGGGTCTGGTGAGCTGGATGTTCATTTCCACTACAACCCTGTGAGTTCTTGCGACCCAACCTTCAATACACTCTTCATTTGCCTCCACTCTGGCCCAGCTGGTAGGTAGCAAGGGGCTTGGCACAGATATGTGTATAAAATAAATATATAGATACACATATATATACCACTGACCCTTGAACAACTCCGGCGTTAAGGGTGCCCACCCTCCCAGGGTTGGAAAATCCACATTTGACTTAGAGTCGGTCTTCCGTATAGCAGGCTTCTCCATATCTGAGGTTCCCCCACATCCCCAGATTCAACCACTGTGGATGGTGTAGTACTGGAGGATTTACTACTGAAAAAAATCCACCTCTAAGTGAACCCTCGCAGTTCAAACCCACGTGGTTCCAGGGTCAGCTATATTATCGCTATAAAATGAATACGATTCCATATTGCACCTGATGTTTTCAGAGATTTAAATGTTTGGTTTCCAAGGACACCGTGCTCTTCTCTGCAAACCCAGGCTTGTTTCCTCCGGCATCCTCCTCCCTGCTCGGCAGCGAGCACAGCCGGGGAAGGTACTGGGTTCCCAGGATGCACTTGGATGACACAGTCCTGGGGCAGGATACGCTGTAGCAAAGACCTCCAGCCTGTTCATTTCACAAATGGGGAAACCAGGTCCCGGGAGGAAAAGAGGCTTGGCCAGCATCATTAGCCTCTAGAAGCTTCCCTCCCAGCCCTTCCTCACCGACAGCACAGAGAGCCTACGCTGTTACAAAGGCCTTCTTAGCAGTTCAAAAAGAAAATCTTGTCAAACCTTTCAGAGCAGGATGGCAGGCTGATAGATCTAGATAACCCACTTTTTTTTTCTTTGCTAAGAAAAATCGAATAATAAGGCTAATTCCCACTGATCCTGTGGAGAGGTGAGGTCTGAGTTTACACTTCAAGGGCTTGGAGCTCAGAGAAAAGATGATGTACCATTAAAATGGGAAGTTTGGCAGATACAAAAAAAAATAATAATAAGCACATACTTCAGGGATTTGCAACTACAAGAGACAGGAAAATCGGCCTCATTAATGACAAAATGCAGATGCTTTTCTTCTCAAGCTGAAAAAAAACCACAGAGTAAATTACACCGGAGCGTGTAAAGAGGGATGTGAGAACCCTCTTAAAAATGTATGAAATCTCAAGGAAAAGATTGATCAATTGGCTCCCTTGGCATTGAAATGTCGGTTAGTTTTTCCTCTCTCTTGCATCAGACAGGTGGTGATTAATAGCATACAACAGACAGCGGAGGAGGCGGTACTTGTAAAACAGGCACAAAGAGGAAAGGACAGAGGAGGGACATAATAAGAATTTAAGTCTGAAGGTAAGAGTAAAAGAAAACAGATGGAATATGTTAACCTGGAGCCTGTGAAAGGGAGGGAATCAGACTGGATACGATGACTCCAGGGAAAGAGAAGGCCTTCCTGAGCAGTGATGCTGAGAGCGAGTAAAGGTTAACAAGAGAATACTGAAGAACAGGGAACAAATATGTTTTAGGCAGGAGGAACGGAATGTTCAAAGGCCCTGTGAAAGGATCTAGTCAGACTGGAAACACTGATGGAGGTATGGAAAGAAGACAGTGTGGAGGGAGCTCAGGAAATGTTAGGAATGATGAAAGGGGAGGCTGAAGACCTGGATCTCTGGCTCTAGGGGTCCAGATCAGTGGTTCCCAAATTTGGGGATCTCAGGAGTCCTTTACACTTACCATCTATTGAGTTACCAAAAGAGAAATTAAAACAGACAACTTTTAAAAATATACATTTAAAAATAACAATAGGGGGCTTGCCTGGTGGCTCTGAATCTGCCTGACGAGGCAGGAGACATATGTTCAATCCCTGGTCCAGGAAGATCCCACATGCCACAGAGCAGCTAGGCCCATGCACCACAGCTACTGAGGCTGTGCTTTAGAGCCCCAGAGCCGCAACTAATGAAGCCCGTGAGCCTGGAGCCTGTGCTTTGCAACAACAGAAGCCATGGCAACGAGAAGGTGCGCCTCAGCCAGAGAGTAGCCCCTACTCACTGCAACTAGAGAAAAGACCTGCACAACACAGCCAGGAGACCCAGCACAGCCAACACATAAATAAACAAAATTATTAAAAATAACAATAATAAATTCATGACAGAAGTTAATGTTAATAACATTTTTTGCAAAAAATATTTTTTTCCGAAACATCACCAAACATGTAGTGAAAGAGTAGCCTTGTGTTAACGTGTCTTTTGCAAACCTCTCCAATGTCTGGCTTTAAGGAAAGACAGTTGGATTCTCCTCTCTGTGTCTATGTCATCGCTGTGATATATTTGGGGTTGAAATACATGATGGGAATCTGGCATCTACCAAAATCTTGTCAAGTGGTGCTTTCTTAATGGTCAGTTGCAAAAAAAAAAAAGCCGGAATCAAATCAATGAACGTTTCAAACCAGGTTAGGGAAACCTGTTGACCTCTCCGACCCTTCCAGTGGATCTTTTGCTTATGCAGAATTTTATTCCATCATATGCTGGACATTTGAATACTGGTTTATACAGATTCTTCCAGGGCTGAGCACCTCCTTATAGGAAACCAGAAAATTGCTTTCATTAATAGCACCACTGATTCCATCAGACAAAAATCTTTAAACTTTGCAAAGCTGTTAAGCTCGTCATGGTGGCAGATACAAATTTCCTAAAATTCTAATTTTTTGTGTAAACATTCTAATTTTATCATTGGCGGCAAATTGCTGTTGGTTGGTTTCCTTGAAAAGAGAAACTCACTTCATTTAGTTTCAAGAAAATGTCTGCCAGATGCCCAAATCGGGATAACTGTAGTGTGCCTGCCAATTGTTCATCCCGTGAAAAAAGAACTTCCCAATCATGCCACGACAAAAGGGGCTAGTTCAGCTTGCAACCCAAACAATCACACACAGCAGAAGCACTTTAAGCCGACTTGCCATTTTGCCACAGGGAACATTAACAAGAAGCATACTCAAGGGCTGAGATTTAATTAAATTCATCATCTGTACAGTTTCATCAAGGACTTGCTTAAGTGAGCCTGTTTTGTGTGTGTGTGTTTGTTTTACACTGTGAGCGAGTGCGAGGCAGTGAAGAACACAATTACTACTAATACCGTTTGGCACCACTGTCTTCAGTGGTGCTAAGAAGCCGGCAGCTATACTCACCATTGCTTTTACACTTTTGCTGCAAAAGTCAACACGATGAAAGGTAAAGAATGTCTTGGTATTATAATGATGATAACAGTTCTTTCCAAGACACCCTGCAGGTATCTCAGAGAACCCTGGCGGTCCAAGGACCTTACTTCCAGAAACACTGGCCTAGATTCGATCACTGGAAGACATTTAAAATGATTTTATCTGTAGTCCATGAGAAAATGAAAACACACAGGAAAGGTTTTGAAGCAGAAGCCTAATCCAGTTAGATTTAGGTTTGTAAAGGATCACTCAGGCTGAGTGACGTGGATGGATAAAAGACGGGGTGAAGGGGAAAGAGTTAGCCAAACTACAAAGCATAGTGACCTGGATGAGATTAAGAACCCTCATAGCTCAGTTGGTAAAGAATCTGCCTGCAGTTCAGGAGACCTGGGTTCGATTCCTGGGTTGGGAAGATTGCCTGGAGAAGGAAATGGCAACCCACTCCAGTATTCTTGCCTGGAGAATCCCATGGACAGAGGAGCCTGGCAGGCTACAGTCCATGGGGTCACAAGAGTTGGACACGGCTTGGTGACTAAACCACCACCACCACCTAGGAGGTGAACTCAAGAGGACTCATTGAGAGTTCCTGAGAAACTCCAAGGTACCAGGATGAACTGAGAAAAGAGCTTGCAGAAATCAAGCCTGTAATGCACAGAGCACCGTGCCTGGCTCTCAGTAAGAGCTGGTTGAGAGCCAGCCGCCCAGACCTAGACAGACCACCGTCTCCAAAGTCTCCAGGTACACTGACCCCTACTGGCTGTTCCTAGAAAAGCAGTCTCAGGTAGTAAAACTTGTATGATTAGTGACTGGCTGAGAATGAACGGTTCTATGAAGACCTACAAGACCTTCTAGAACTAACACCCAAAAAAGATGTCGTTTTCGTCACAGGGGACTGGAAAGAAAAAGTAGGAACTCAAGAGATACCTGGAGTAACAGGCAAGTTTGGCCGTGGAGTACAAAAGGAAGCAGGGCAAAGGCTAACAGAGTTTTGCCAAGAGAACACACTGGTCATAACAAACACCCTCTTCCAACAACATAAGAGAAGACTCTACACATGGACATCACTAGATGGTCAACAATGAAATCAGAATGATTATATTCTCTGCAGCCAAAGATGGAGAAGCTCTATACAGTCAGCAAAAACAAGACTGGGAGCTGACTGTGGCTCAGATCATGAACTCCTTATTGCAAATTCAGACTTAAATTGAAGAAAGTAGGGAAAACCACTATACTATTCAGGTATGACCTAGATCAAATCCCTTATGATTATACAGTGAAAGTGACAAATAGATTCAAAGGATTAGATCTGATAGAGTGCCTGAAGAACTATGGAGGAGGCTCATGACATTGTACAGGAGGCAGTGATCAAGACCATCCCCCCAAAAAGAAATGCAAAAAGGCAAAATGGTTGTCTGAGGAGGCCTTTCAAATAGCTGAGAAAAAAGAAGTAAAAGGCAAAGAAGAAAAGGAAAGATATACCCATCTGAATGCAAAGATCCAAAGAAAGGCTAGGAGAGATAAGAATGCCTTCCTCAGCAATCAATGCAAAGAAATAGAGGAAAACAATAGAATGGGAAAGACTAGAGATCTCTTCAAAAAAAATTAGATATTCCAAGGGAACATTTCATGCAAAGATGGGAACAATAAAGGACAGAAATGGTATGGGCCTAACAGAAGCAGGAAATATTAAGAAGACATGGCAAGAATACACAGAAGAACTATACAAAAAAGGTCTTTAGTCTTTATGACCCAGATAACCACGATGGTATGATCACTCACCTAGAGCCAGACATCCTGGAATGCAAAATCAAGTGGACCTTAGGAAGCATCACTACAAACAAAGCTAGTGGAGGCAATAGAATTCCAGTTGAGCTATTTCAAATCCTGAAAGATGATGCTGTGGAAGTGCTGCACTCAATATGCCAGCAAATTTGGAAAACTCAGCAGTGGCCACAGGACTGGAAAAGGTCAGTTTTCATTCCAATCCCTAAGAAAAGCAATTGCCAAAGAATGTTTAAACTACCACACAATTGCACTCATCTCACACGCTAGCAAAATAATGCTCCAAATTTTCCAAGCCAGGCTTCAACAGTATGTGAATGATGAACCAGATGTCAAGCTGAATTTAGAAAAAGCAGAGGAACCAGAGATCAAATTGCCAACATCTGTTGGATCATAGAAAACAAGAGAGTTCCAGAAAAACATCTACCTCTGCTTTATTGATTATGCCAAAGCCTTTGACTGTGTGAATCACAACAAACTGTGGAAATTTCTGAAAGAGATGGGAATACCAGACCACCTGACCTGCCTCTTGAGAAATCTGTATGCAGGTCAAGAAGCAACAGTTAGAACCAGATATGGAACAACAGACTAGTTCCAAATTGGGAAAGGAATAAGTCAAGGCTGCATATTGTCACCCTGCTTATTTAACTTATATGCAGAGTACATCATGTGAAATGCCAGGCTGAAGGAAACACAAACTGGAATCAAGAATGATGAGAGAAATATCAATAACCTTAGATAGGCAGATGACACCACCGTTATGGAAGAAACTGAAGAAGAACTAAAGAGCCTCTTGATGAAAGTAAAAGAGGAGAGTGAAAAAGTTGACTTAAAACTCAATATTCAGAAAACTAAGATCATGGCATCCAGTCCCATCACTTCATGGCAAATGGATGGGGAAACAATGGAAACAGTGACAGACTTTATTTTTCTGGGCTCCAAAATCACTGCAGATGATGACTGCAGCCATGAAATTGCAGGACTTGCTTCTTGGAAGAAAAGCTATGACCAACCTAGACAGCATATTAAAAAGCAGAGACATTACTTTGCCAACAAAGGTCTGTCTAGTCAAAGTGATGGTTTTTCCAGTAGTCACGTATGGATGTGAGAGTTGGACTATAAAGAAAGCTGAGTGCCGAAGAATTGATGCTTTTGAACTGTGGTGTTGGAGAAGACTCGAGAGTCCCTTGGACTGCAAGGAGATCAAACCAGTCAATCCTAAAGGAAATCAACCCTGAATATTCACTGGAAGGACCAATGCTGAAGCTGAAACTCCAATACTCTGGCCAACTGATGCGAAGAACTGACTCATTCGAAAAGACCCTGTGCTGGGAAAGATTGAGGGCAGGAGGAGAAGGGGATGACAGAGGATAAAATGGTTGGATGGCATCACCGACTCGCTGGACATGAGTTTGAGCAAGCTTCGGAAGTTGGTGATGGACAGGGAAGACTGGCGTGCTGCAGTCCACAGGGTCGCAAAGAGTCGGACACCACTGAGCGACTGAACTGAACTGAACTGAGACTGAACTACTTGCCCTCCAAAAGATATCTACACAAAGGTGGTTTGGTCAATGCAGTTAGACCCTTCCTGCTCTAGATAAGAGATACGAGGCTGGAGAGAAGAAAAACACCATGATGGAGCAGGAAGAAGAAAACCTCACATGGGATTTAGAGTAAGGTCTCTCTTACCTAAGACTACCTGTGCAGGTACTGCTCAGGAAGCTGCAAGAATCAAAGCAGCCCAGTCATTAAAGGCTCACAGGAGGATATTTAATGCAGACCATTAGTATCAAGTTGGGTTTGGGAAGAAAGGAGACGAGCTTCCACTTTTCTTCTGCCCTCCGAGGGCCCACAGCTGGGTTTCTAAGCCCCTGCCCAGCTCCAGCTCATGCCTGCAAGTAGGGAGTCCCACCGGTCCCAAGTCCTCTGAGACTTGAAGCCAAGCTGCCCTCTCACAGGTCTGACAGGCAGGCCCTGGCTCCCTCTTTCCCTTCCAGAGCAGACTCATTGTAGAAACTTGGAAAGTACAGAAAAACTTGAAGAAAAAATTAAAATTATGTATGACCTTAAATGGTCATCATTCTTAATGTGTTTCCTTCCCATACAGTCTATGCACATAAACCATATATTTTTTTAATGAATTGGCACTATATGCAAATAACTTTCAAAACATTTACTACATCATCTTATAGACATTTAAAAATATACTGGTAACACCTAAATATTATTTTTTCAAGTACTATTATTAAATGATACTTGCGATCCTTTCTCTGATATTATTATTAAATGATATTTGCAGGGGTCTCTCCTTTTCAAACACCTTAGGCTGTTTCTCTGGGCTTTCTACATGATTTTAAATTCCTATAACAACACCTCTAAATACCAATAAGAATTTCAGTTTAAACCATCTCAGAGAATGACATTCCCTTCTGTCTGCGTGATGGTTTACATTTTCCAAAGCTCTTTTACATACATTAATTTAAAAATCAACATGTTGATAATATTCTTCTAAATGTGTCCATGTGCTCCTATAAGATCTGTCAAACAGTAATAATAAGCCGTCTCCTTATGCAACTGTGAGGATCAGATGGGAAGATGGGCGCAGAGCATGGCAGCAGCCCTGCGCGACTGGCTCTCACTATGTGCCAGATGCCGTGCTCTGGGTCTCAGGGCACCTTCTGGTGCGCTTTGTGAAGCAGACAGCTATTACTAGCTCACTTCAGCAGGTGAGGTTAACTGGGTGCTTTAAGTAACTTGCTGCTGGTGACATAGTTAATAATTGCTGGAGCCAGAATTTTAATCCAGATTCATCTGACTCCTGGGCCCCTGGATCTCTGCTGTGCGAGGAATTTCCAAACAGGGAGCACTAACTGTTTAACGATTCTTGGAGTCCAGGGACTTGCCCTTTCCCCATCCTACTCTTCTGGTATATGATAGTTGCTTAATAAACGTAAGC
The DNA here is from genome assembly GCA_006410935.1 of Redunca redunca. NCBI lineage: Eukaryota > Metazoa > Chordata > Mammalia > Artiodactyla > Bovidae > Redunca > Redunca redunca. The sequence goes on from SJYQ01007756.1 coordinate 84,369, forward strand.
CAATGGACACAAAAGACAGGCCTGGTGTGAAAAGCACATAGAGACGGCTCTCTGTGGGGAAAAAAAAAAAAGACAAGGCAAACCACAAGATCCTGAAACAAGTAGGTTTAAAATAATTAAAATTTCAAACAAAGGAAACCAAATCCTAAGGGGAGAAAAATGATTAGGAAAGAAAATAAGAAACGAACCAAAGAGATATCTGAGAACAGAGCCAAATGAAAAAATAATTTACCATTGCCAGTGTTTATCCTAGGTTTGCAAGCGTGGTATAAAATAACCCGATAAAAGATGTCTACCAAAACCGACTACTGACATCATACTCAGTGGTAGAGTGTTAGAGGCATTCCCTTTACAATCAGAAGCAAGAGAAGCTTGTCCATAATCATTAGAGCAAAAAGACCTTTAAAGAGAAGCAAAAAGTATTAGGATTAGAAAAGCATTAGAATTAGGAATTAGAAGAAATGAAACTACCATTCTTGGCAAACAATAAGACTGAAAAACTCTAGTATATAAAACTGAATAAACTTCTGCTTTTTAAAAGGCAAACCCAAATAAGGTAAAAGGCAAATTACAGCTTGAGTGAGCTTAAGTATAGCCCACATAACCATCAAGGAGTTTTAGTCCCAGCTAAACAAAGCATTTCTACAAATCAGTAAGCAAACGGGAATGGCAAAGAATATGAATAGGTAATGCAAAGACGAAGCAATCCAAATGGCCAAAAATCTATGATAAGATCATCAATCTCACTAATGATCACAGGGATGCAAATTAAAACATTTGACACCACTTAATATGTATCAGATTGGCAAGTGTTAATAAGTTTAATAAACAAGTATTGGCAAGGATGTTGGAAATGGAAATACTCCTATAAACTGGGTGGGGGTGTAAGTTAGCATTATCCTTCTGGGGAGTACTCTATCAATATTTATTCTTTAAATGGATGTTTATTGACTACTTACCAAGCACTGCTATAGATGCAACAGCTACAGCAGGAAGCCAAACAGATAAAGTCTGGTGTTAGAAAATAACCCAAACCAAAGAAGGTGCTCTTTTCCACTTCTGGGTAACGATCCCAGAGAAGGGCCTGCATGTGTGCAGAGGCATTCACTGCAACACTGCTTGTAACAGCAAAGATGAGAGCAACCTGGCTTTTCCTTAGAAAGAGTAAGCTATCAAGGAAGGAATAGATAAACTGTGGCTTATTAAATGAAATATTATGCAACAGCTAAATCATATGGATCCAGCATAGATCCAAATTAATCACACTGGATAAATATCAGAAACACAAGGTTAAACAAAAAGGCTGGTTGCTAAAGGATACAAGTACAGTATTACATCATGTATATAAAAATTGACAGACAAAATAACCACATATATATATACTGTGTGAAAGTTAAAAAAAAACAAACAAACAAAAACCACCAAGTGGTTCCTGGGGGCAATGGGGAGGGGGAAGAGAAGGGAAGCTATATCTGGAAATGATTTCTTTTTTAAAAAAAAAAAAGAGAGAGAGATCTGAAGTAGATAAGACAGCATTGTTCACATCCACAGAACCTCGGAAAGGAGTAAATATGTACTATATTGTTTTCTGAATGCTTAAAATATTTCATAATTTTTCGTTTGAACTGTGGTGTTGGAGAAGACTCTTGAGAGTCCCTTGGACTGCAAGGAGATCCAACCAGTCCATTCTGAAGGGGATTGATCCTGGGATTTCTTTGGAAGGAATGATGCTGAAGCTGAAACTCCAGTACTTTGGACACCTCATGCGAAGAGTTGACTCATTGGAAAAGACTCTGATGCTGGGAGGGATTGGGGGCAGGAGGAGAAGGGGACGACCGAGGATGATATGGCTGGATGGCATCACGGACACGATGGACGTGAGTCTGAGTGAACTCTGGGAGTTGGTGATGGACAGGGAGGCCTGGCGTGCTGTGATTCATGGGGTCGCAAAGAGTCGGACATGACTGAGCGACTGAACTGAACTGAACTGAACTGAATAGGGTGGGGAAAAAAAAAAACAAGACAAATCTCCAGCCCTAGGTCAAGCCCCAAAGAAAGCCCTGGTACTCCTGGGCGTCTCCCTCTTCCTGCACCAGCCAGCCCAGCCTGTGCGCTGCAGGCCAAGTACCTTGCAGACATGGTGACAGCTCTGAAAAGCAGTTCATCGGTCAGGCCTTGACTTCTGCTCAGCACCAGGAGGAGCAGCAGGCAGAGGGAGGCAGGGAAGTGAGCTTGTGGGGACGAGAGGTGAGCGCATCTCTTGCACCACCTGAAAAGCGAAGGGATATTTGCTTTCCTTCCTGCAGCCTCCCAAGCAGCCTGGCTTTCCTGCCTTCCTCACCAGGACCTGACAACCCAGCTCATTTTCGTGGTTTTCAACAATGACACAGGTCAAGTATTTAATCCAGTCTCAAAGCACAGCTTACCAGCAAAGAACTTGTAATAGCTATGTTAGATTTTCTGAGTATGTGTTTGATTGATGGTCATAAATCCTATTTCTAAATTACATGAAACTGCACGCTCATGGGAAACCAGCAGCCTCGTCCCCTGCCCCACCCCCGTCTCTTTCCCTCCCTCTCTTGGAGTTCTACCCGTTTGTGATCCATGACCTCCCTCTTCCTGATTTATCCCTCTCCACGTGCCCACTCCTCATCAGCCGTCATAGGAGAGGTTAATGCTTCTCCAAACTGTCCCCAGGGGTCAGTGCCTGGTTCAGACCTTCTCGGTGCTCCCTGGACCACTGCGACGTTACCAAACTGGTCCCGGTTAGACTGGCATCCTCCCCCTTTCTCCCTGGCATCCTTCCAGACCTCCCTCAAATGTCACCTTCTCCAGGGATGCTTGCAGGCTCACCTGGCAGAGAGAGTCACTTTCCCCCTCTGAGCCGTGACAGCAGCTTATCACCACCGCTTATCTCCTTGAGTTGACTTCAGTGTTTCCAGCCTGCCTCCGATGGCAAACCCTGGGCTGCCTGAGGACCATGGCCAGAACTTACTCCTCTCTGGATACCCTGTGTCACCACAGGTGTGGAGCAACAGCCTCCATAAATATCTGCTGACCCCTTCTTCTTCTATTTCATATAAACCGGAAATATAATTTTAATTAGATGACTAACCTCTTAAAATATGATTCACCGTCGAACCTGAAATGTTGGCTAAAGGTAACAGGAAAGCTGGAAGCTCCCCAGAACCCCAATTACAGCAGGAGCAGGCTATATTTGGGAGCCAATTAATCTCACAATGTTGAAAATTAATGCATTTAAGATTCTGACGTTCACACTCACTTCTCCCCATTAAAACATTTTTACTGTGCTGAGCCTGTCATTATCTTACTCGTGAGTTCAGAAGAGCTCTCATGAAAAGGGAACCACAGGATTGCTGATTCAAACCGTGGCTTACTCCTTACCTTCTAATTGCAGTTAATTTTGAGAAACTTTCAAGTCAAGCCACATCCATGACAAAAGTGAGCCCCGGATCCCAGAACATGCCCTTTGCGCTGCTTCTTGAAGAAATGGAGGCGGAAGCTGTTTCTTCCCCTACTCTCCTGTCTTGCTCCCCACACTCCGCCTGGCGGATCCCATCTCCTGCAGTGGCCCCCACTACCCCAATGGGCTGATGGCCATGAAATCAGGAGTGACGATGACAAGGATGATGACAGCCAACGTTTACTGAGCGCTGACAGCTGGCAGGCACCCTGCTAATCTCCCATGTGTGTCTCTCTCATGCAGTCCTCTCAATCTGCAGCGTAGGTGCTGCAAATGCCCCCATTTTAAACACAGAAGAAACTAAGGCTGAGTACCTCGCCCTGGCCACTCAGCTGACTGAGTGGAGTTTGCATGCCTGTGGTCTGGCTTCCCAGCCCGT
>SJYQ01007757.1:0-22201 GCA_006410935.1 Redunca redunca
CTAGTCAAAGCTATGGTTTTTCCAATAGTCATGTATGGATGTGAGAGTTGGACTGTAAAGAAAGCTGAGCACCAAAGAATTGATGCTATTGAACTGTGGTGTTGGAGAAGACTCTTGAGAGTCCCTTGGACTGTACAGAGATCCAACCAGTTCATCCTAAAGGAAATCAGTCCTGAATATTCATTGGAAGGACTGATGCTAAAACTGCAACTCCAATACTATGGCCACCTGATGTGAAGAACTGACTCATTAGAAAAGACCCTGATGCTAGGAAAGATTGAAGGCAGGAGGAGAAGGAAACAACAGAGGACAAGATGGTTTCATGGCATCACCAACGCAATGGACATGAGTTTCAGTAGGCTCAGGGAGTTAGTGATGGACAGGGAAGCCTGGCGTGCTGCAGTCCATGGGGTCACAAAGAGTCAGACATGACTGAGCAACTGAACTGAACAACAGCAGATTCAGCACTGGCCCCAGGGGGCCCCTTCTGTGGAGGCAGGGTTCCTGTACTGGCCACCCAGGAACTTCCAGCAGCAAACATAGCAGGACTCCAGCCGATGCCTTGTGATAGCAGCTTTCTCACTTCTGGGTAGCACTCCTTTTCTCCTTTTTCCTCTAGGCCTCTCAACACCTTTGTATCCATTTCCTAGAATTAAGTCCCTTTCTGTTTCAACTACATACAGTGGTTTCTATTTTTTTGACTCAACTGATTGAACTGATTACAGACCAAATCATTTCCTAAACTACCAGAGCTTTGGGAAACTGCAATGTTCATAAGTCAAAATAGTGGAACATTTCTCTGGAAGCCACTGCTCCCCACAACTCATATTAGGCAAGTTTACAAAGTTCTCAGTCTTAAGGACACATGAGAGTCCACCCAAGTGAAATGGATTGTGGAGTCTGATTGAGTCCTGTTTTGGGGGTACAAATGAGATACCTAGTGTTCAGTTTCAGTACCCTGAACACTGGCAATAGGCATCGCTGAAAGTCCTTGGCCTGTGGGGAATACAAATGGCTAGGTTTACCTGCTCTTCAGATACTCCAGATTGAGGTCTCAGCTCTGGTAGTTCCTTGAAAATTCATTGAGAATATTTAGTAATTTGCAAGTGGGGAAGGAAACTGGTCAGGCAATAAAAGGTTTAGGCACCTAACTGAAGGTGGAGTGGTTCTACCCAGCGAGGGTCTGTTCCACTGGAGAGGGTTCTGTGGCTGCCATGATTTCTGGGCTCCTCAAATTCTCCACTCCAGGAAGAGATGATGTATTTATCAGAGTGTCTTTATTTAATGTCCATCTATCCTTGAGGTCTCTTTTTCTCATCAGTAAACCTTCAGAGCACAGGAGGTGCTACATGTATTCATTCACTTTATTAATATTAAACAAATGCCTTTTTTATAGATTGCCAACACACCAACATAACAATAACCTCTTCAAAGCTTCAGAAGTTTATGGCAACAAGTTTCAAATACCCTGAAGGTGATCTTTCCTCTAATGAAAACTTCCCCATGCACCCTCGAATGTCTAAGCAGAAACTGCTATTTCTAAATTGATTTGTTGGTATTCTGAAGTATAATTTGCCTAATGTTATTCTACTCTGCAGGCAAGAGCCCTTTCTCTATATGATAGATCAGTGCTATCAACCCTACTGGGTCTTGAACTTTAATGAACATTACATGCATGAAATGAATAGATGTTATTTTTGATTAAGAAAATAGATAACAAAAGAAATTTCCATTTTTGGAGAAGAATATAGAATAAAGGTTTCAGAAAAATGCTTGGAAATAAGGTAAATGTATAAAATTGAAATAACATTAATATATACCAATCATACTCAGTTTGATATATTTAATTAAATAAGAATCGTAATTTGTAATACCAGCAGATATGTTAATGACTCTCAATGGGAAATAGACCATTAATATGAAGAAAATAAGAAGATTTTCTTGAAAGATACTAAGTGCAAGAAAAGAAGTACCGTATTTAAGACTAATATTTTAATAATGCCACTCTCCTACCAATTCATTAATACACTTAAAGCAATGTGGCAAAATCCCAATCTGATATACTTTCAAAGAACTTGATAAAGTAATTCTGAAATTTACCTGAAAAAATAACAGGTAGGGAATTCCCTGGGGGTGTAGTGGTTAGGATTCCTTGCTTACACTGCAGGGAACCCAGGTTTGATCCCTGGTTGGGGGACCAAGATTTCACAAACCACACAGAGTGGCCAAAAAAGCCAAAAATAAAAACAGGTAAAAAAAGTTAATATCTTGAGCCAGTATAAAAAATGATCTTACATTATATAACTTTAATGAGGTAATCACAGAAAAATAGATTAATATAAAGGACAATCTCATGTTTTTGTGTTATTTACTTTGTTCACATTATTATTCTGATAGCAAAATGTTTTCCTAAGAAGCAGTGCAAACTTACATTTTATATCATAAATTGTGAGCTAGTGGGGACCAAGGTGATAAGATTACATTTTATCAAGAAGCTAGACTAATCTGCTGTTACTGATCTGAGTGAGGTACAGCATCTCTTTTCTGAAGAGTTTGAGAGTTACCTCCCTCATCCCTATTAGAATGACCTCAACCACCAGACTCAGCATCTTAATAGAAACTTGAGTTTAGTATCCAGCCAGCTCAAAATTTCAATGTTTTCAATATGTGAATTCCAGTCACAGACAATTTCACTTAAAATTAGCTTTTTTTTTTTTTTTTAAAAAGGTAGTGATCATATTCTCAACTACTAAATGATGCAGGTTTAGATTCAAATGAACGGTTGTTCCGATCTCTCTAAAATAGTACTCTGCAGTCTGTTAATTAAAAGATAATTAACAGAAATAATTCCTGCATCTTATTAGATCATTTGAAATCATAAAACCTTCCAAGTATACATTCAGATTGCTGCTATAGAAATACAAGCAGCAGCATATGTAGTATTGTTACAAAAACATAACCACCAAATCTTAAAATTTTAATAATAGTAGAGTTAGATGCTGAGACTACATATAAAACTGGTATATACTGGAGTGTACATTCTCAGAAGGTTTAAAGTATAATTATAGTAAAGGATTAAGCAAAATGACTTCATCTTTGAAAAGCAGTTCAGTGATATAGCTGCAATTTCCTTACTGAAGTGCCAATTCTGTTCTTATAAATTCTCATTAAATTTTTTTTGCAAATACCTCTTGATTATTTTTTACCCATGATCATTTTACTGATATAATTCTGATATTATTATCCACCATAATACATGGCAGAATGTTCATGTTCAATTTTTAAACCGAATCACTTTTTTTAAGGAAGTGACAAAAACTCAGTTGGTTTGGATACAAAATTACAAAGATATCTAATGGCAGAGCTAAAAGCATGTAAACAAAGGGGAACCACAACAACAGCAAATACTTAATGACAGAAAACAGAACATATCTCAGAATGGCAAAAGAAGGTGGATCAGATAGGAGGAGGTAAGAATTAAATCAAGTTTTAAAAATGAAAATATAAATAATTTTAGAGAAGTGAGCAGAGACTGATTTTGATTCTCAGTTGTCAAAACACCGGCAAGTGAAATTTACTTATGCATAATAAGGAACTGTTTAGTGGTGAAAACATCCTGGGTTTTTTGATGTAACTCTACCAATTAAATTTTGTACCTTAAAAGTTGAGCTGTTCAACCTGGTAGTCATTAGCTACAAGTGGCTATTTAAATTTAATTAAAAATAAGTAAAAATAAAAATTTATTTCCTTATTTGCACTAGCCACATTTCAAGTCCTTAGAGTCACAGCAGAGACTGGACAGAGAAATAGAACATTTCCAACATGGCAGAAAGTTCTGTTTAACAAAGCTGTGATCTTTCAGAAGTTTATCAATATTATTCATCTGGAAGTTTACCATAGCTACCTGCCATGAACGACTTCAACAGGCAAGATATACAACTAGACAAAACAAGAACCAAAATTCTTTATTGCCATTTTTTGCCCCCTAAGAAATGCACTTCCTTGGAACAGTATTATCTACCAGCACCTGGGTTTCCCAGGCGCTAGTGGTAAAGAACCTGCCTGCCAATGCAGGAAAACGTAAGAGAGGCGGATTTGATCCTTGGGGTGGGAAGGTCCGCTGGAGTAGGAAAAGGCAACCCACTCTAGTATTTTTGCCTGGAAAATTCCATGGACAGAGGAATTTGGCAAGCTAACAGTCCACGGAGCCACAAAGAGTTGGACATGACTGAGCGACTACACACACACACACAGCATCTAAGCAATGCAATAGCTTATTGTGAAAAATATATAGGCAGCAACTTACTTTTGACTTGGCATACCATTTCAGATGCTGAATTACTAGGCATAATTTTCTCTCCATGATTGAGCAGAACAGCTGAGAAAAATAAAGGATTCTGTCTGCTTTATGTAATGTATAACCCAGAGCACACCCAGACAGAGATAATCTTTTATAATGGGTTTGGGAGGCATTTCTTTAACATTTTGGAGTGGGGAAATAACTTTTATTACAGTTATTTAAGGTTTTGAATTATAAAGCATCTCTAATACAAGGCTTTGTTTACCTTCATTTAAAATTTAAAAATAGCACTTCTTTCAGAACAGCCTTAGAAATATAATAATAATACAATAGATAAATATCATTACATATTTATTCTGGAACATAAAACAAAGAAAATGATTGGATGTTATCCAATTCTTTTATAAGCTAAACATAGTTCCAACACTATAACATAATGAAGATGTCACATGCCAAAAAATTTTAGACAAATCTAAATTATGAAGATTAGACCCAAAATAAATGAAATGATAGCAATTCTAGTTCAAAATACACTAAAACTTAAACTCACAAAATCAAGAAGAATTTGCCTTAGACTGGAAAGCTGACAATATGAGGAGGCGTTAATAAAATAACCATATCAATTGATTAAAAAAAGTATATGATCATCTCAGTAGATGCTAAAAGGCCACCACTGAAATTCAACACCCATTTATATCCTTATAAAATACATTACTATATAAAATTAAAATAAACATGATGAGTGTTTATTCCAAATAAAAATTCAATTATACATACTAAAGGACTTCCTAGGTGGCTCAGTTGTAAAGAATCACCTGCCAATGCAGGAGTCACAGGAGACCTGGGTTCAATCCCTGGGTTGGTAGGATGCCCTGGAGAATGAAATGGCAAGCCACTCTAGTATTCTTGCCTGGAGAATCCCCATGGAGAGAGGAGCCTGGGGGCTATAGTCCACTGGGTACCAAAGAGTCAGACATGACTGAGCACACACATACATACTAAAGATACGCTACCTATAATTATTAAATATTTCATAGTTTTATGACATTTTTAGCTAATGCAAGGACAGATAAAACAGAAATAAGGGAAATAAATACTAGAAAGGCAAACATAAGAATTTTATGATGTTTTTCAGATTAAGTTATTCCACAGTAGGAAAATTAGAAAGAACTAACTCAGGGCTATTTCTTGATAAAAGAATACAGAGAACAAACACTAACCTTACAAAAATCAATATATGTCCAAGAAATCATCAAAATCCAGTTACAATATATGCAAAAAAATCTGTTCCCAAGTAAAATTTTTAATGAGTGATATGCATGATCTTTAGAAGGGAAATTGTAATCCTTATTCAAAGATATCAATAGTGTAAGGATATTAACTTTTTCAAATTAACTTGCAGTTCTGATGCAATTCCAATTAAAAACATTATTTGGGGGGATTTCGCTGGTGATCCAGTGGTTAAGACACCATGCTGTCAATGCAAGGGACCCAGGTTCGATCCCTGGTTAGGGAACTAGATCCCACATACCGCAACCAAGAGTTCGAGTGCTGCAACTAAAGATTCTGCATGCCACAAGGAAAATATCTTGCATGCCACAACTAAAGTACCAGCAGGCCACAACCAAGATTGAAGATTCCTTAAGAAGCAACTAAAACCTGATGTATCCAAATAAATAAATAAAAAACAAAAGTTATTTTTGGAGGCCTAAATATTCATAGGAGAAGGCAATGGCAACCCACTCCAGTACTCTTGCCTGGCAAATCCCATGGACAGAGGAGCGTGGTAGGCTGCAGTCCATGGGGTTGCTAGGAAAAAAACTGAAAAAAATATAAAATACATCAGATAATAAATGACATTACTATCAAATAATTAAATACATTATTATGGTTTAAAACAATGTGTTTGACTAATCTCCCCTTCCTCCTACTACTAATAGGAAACAAAGTTCCCTAAACCCTCTGAACCATCCATCCTGAAGCTGGGTCTTGGTAGGTATGGATTTCTTCTTTTTCTTTTGCCCTGTGGTCTGCCATCTGGTGACCTCAATCTGCAACTACATTTTCAGTGCTGCAACATACCTAGGATTGGCTGGTACCCTTTAGTTTACATTCCATGTAGCTAACCAAAGAATTAGAGCTGAGTGCCTGGGTCAAAGGGCCATAAATGACGTCTTCCAATCTTTGGTAAAAGAACTCCCATATAAAATGACATGATGGATTTGGCAAAAATGTTGGTAACTGCTGAAGCATGGTGTTTCTTTTGGGTACATGTGCAAATTTATCCAATAGTTAAAAAAGAAACAAAAATTATTGCTCTCACAAATATAAATGGCCAATTAATATATGAAAAAATCCTCAATCTCATTAACAATTAAACATAGGTGAATTAGGCTTCCCTGGTGACTCAGACAGTAAAGAATCTGCCTGCAATGGGGGAGACTTGGGTTTGATCCCTGGGTTGGGGAGATGCCCTGGAGAAGGGAATGGCTACCCACTCCAATATTCTTGCCTGGAGAATTCCACGGACAGAGGAGCCTGGTGGGCTACAGTCCACGGGTCGCAAAGAGTTGGACACAACTGAGCGACTAACACTTCACTTTCATTCAGTTCAGTCGCTCAGTCGTGTCCGACTCTTTGCGACCCCAGGGACTGCAGTATGCCAGGCTTCCCTGTCCTTCATCTCCCAGAGCATGCTCAAACTCATGTCTATTGAGTTGGTGATGCCATCCAACCATCTCATCTGTCATCCCCTTCTCCTCCTGCCTTCAATCTTTCCCAGCATCAGGATCTTTCCCAATGAGTCAGTTCTTCACAGGTGGTCAAAGTATTGGAGTTGCAGCATCAGTCTTTCCAATGAATATTCAGGACTGACTTCCTTTAGAACTGACTGGTTGGATCTCCTTGCAGTCCAAGGGAGACTCAATAGTCTTCTCCAACACCACAGTTGAAAAGCATCAATTCTTTGGCATTCGGCTTTCTTTATGGTCCAACTCTCACATCCATACTGGATGACTACTGGAAAAACTTTGACTAGATCGACCTTTGTCGGCAAAGTAATGTCTCTGCTTTTTAATATACTGTCTAGGTTGGTCATAGCTTTTCTTCCCAGGAGAAAACATCTTCTAATTAATTTCATGGCTGTGGTCATCATCTGCAGTGATTTTGGAGCCCAAGAAAATAAAGTCTGTCACTGTTTCCACTTTTTTCCCACCTATTTGCCATGACGTGATGGAACCAGATACCACAATCCATGTTTTTTGAATGTTGAGTTTTAAGCCAGCTTTTTCACTCTCCTCTTTCACTTTCATCAAGAGGCTCTTTTATTACTTTCATAGGTAAATTAAAACAAGAAAATTTTTTTTTACCTTTCAGATAAAAAAAACTCATTAAGACACTAACAGTCTCTGGTGCTGAAAAGGTGTGCAAATGTAAACACAATCTCTTGGTATCAGCTTGTACTGCCTTTTAGAAGGCAATTTGTTAATACTGATGGAAAATTTTATTGTTCCCAAAACATTTCATATCCTTACACCCAGAATTCTGATTATTTTATGAAATGATTTGGCAAGAATGCAAAAATACATGTACACTGGTGTTTAATGTATCAGTGTTTATAAGAGCAATATATTACAAATGAGCATGATACAATATCCATTTTAAAAAGATACCTCTAAATAATAGAATACTATGCATTCAATTTGAAAGAACAGTTTCTTTGTATTAATATTGAAAGATCTTTGGAAAATAAAGCGAAAGCAAGTTAGATAAATGAGACTGGCCTCATTTTGGTTAAATAAGGAAATAATATATGTCAACAGGTACATTAAAAAAAATCGGGAGCCCAATAAGCACACAATTACAGTGGGTTTTTTATTTTAGGTGGTAGGAAAAATAGAAGACTTTCACTTTCTTCATTGTGTAGTTCTATACCATTTGAGTGTTTTTCAACATACGTAGACAATCATTCTTTGTTATCCATGGGGGATTGGTTCCAGACCCCTGTGGATATCAAAATGGATGCTCAAATCCCATTATGTAAAATTGCATAGTATCTGTATATTACATATATATATCCCTCTATTTAAATAATCTCCAGAACACTCATAATACAAAATACAATGTAAATACTATGAAAATAGTTGCCATTGTGTGGCAAATTCAAGTTTTGCTCTTTGGAAATTTCTGAAATTTTTTTTGAGTACTTTCGATCCATGTTCAATTGAATTTGAGGATGCAGAACCCATGGATATGAAGGGCTGACTGCATGACCTTTACAACAGAAGAAGTAATAAAGATTGTTGTTGCTGTTTAGTCGCTAAGTCATGTTCAACTTTTCTGAGACCCTATGGACTGTAGCTCGCTAGGCTCCTCTGTCAGTGGGATTTTCCAGGCAAGAATACTGGAGTGGATTGCCATTTCCTTCTCCAGGGGATCTTCCTCACCCGGGAACTGAACCTACATCTCCTGCATTGGCAGGTGAGTTCTGTACCAATGAGCCACCAGGAAGTCCAGTAATAAAATTTTTAAATGAATAAATAAAAGAAAGTTTCCTACCCATCCTTAAAAAATGCTCCATTATTAAGCCCAATTTCCTACTGCTTCCCATATCAGGATGGTTCCCAGTCAGTAAATCCAGTTCTACCACTTGTAAAGGTGGAAGAGGCTTCTGTCATCCTTTTTTTTGAGAGTCTTGATCTCAATATTCTGGGCTCCAAATGTGAATCTTGAAACTTTATCATTTTTTCCAGATATTCAAAATGGGACTAAAGCAAATAGGACACTCAGTGGTTTGCTTACTATGCCAGAAGTCCAAACTATCAAGTTTCTCAAGCCCAAAGTAGTGGCCTCCACAATGGGTCCACAAGATTATGCATTGGCACTCAGGGAAAAAGTATTAGAATTTCAACTTATATATTTTTAATCTCATCTTTTGTCAATTTCAATTTTCAATTTTTGTCTTTTAAATTATATTCCACAGTTGTTTATATTCATGTGTGTATATGTACATGTCTGTAAGTCATTAATAAGTATATATTTGAATATTAAGTGGCATTTGGACATTTTATTTTACTGATGGAGTAGCTCATCAAAAAATTCAGAAACCATTAATTTAGGCTATAGCTGCTTTTCAGAGAACTAAAGACAGATCTAAGGTACATAAAACATGTTCTATAAATTAGTCATTGTCCCCAAAGTCACTAATACAACGACTAGTTAAAAGAAAAATAGAAAATAGATAAGAAAACACAATAGAAGACAAACGCAAGAGTCAACTTAGTAGGTAATAAAAGGTACAAGAGAAGAGAAGAAAGTAAAACATGAAAATTATCTACACATACACATATAAAACGAGGAAAAAAAACCCTTATGACAAAAGAAAGGGAGGTCAAAGAGAAAGAATAATTCACACAAGGATCCTGAACATTTAGAGATAAATGAAAATAAGCGAACCATCATACAGTTGGAATTGAGAATGTACCGTATTTGGAGCTCTTTATTCTTAGTGTTGCATGATGTGTGCATGATGCCTGGCACATAGTGTGCACTCAGTGAGTAAAGTAAGGATTCTAAACTATGCCATTTTCACACCAAATGAATGTGTTAACTCCAATTTGAGAAGTCATTGCATTTTTATTTCTTTGTTGTTGTTTTATCAAGTTGTTGAATATTTTATGTATTATGAGGAACACAAAACAAAAGACAATGAAATGACAATGGAAATTCTGTGATGCTACATCTGCAAATGCCATAAAAATCTAAGGGTTCGCTGGAGAATGTGAAGATATGGCAGGTAATTATTTATTTGCCAACCCATGGAAACCTCCTCTATCCCGTTGCTGCTATATAAACCAAATAATTGTGAATATTTGGTAAGAACCTATAATTTAGAACTTCTAAAATGTCTTTCTATAGCCAGGAAAAAAAAGTGATTTGGAGGATTAAAGCAGTGACCTTTTTTCTTTCTTTACTTGAAAGCTGAATTCATACCATTTGGAATAGCAATTAGGTAGTTCATTAGAGATGTTTTATATGTTCTGTAAATTATATATGAAAATGACACTTCTGTTGCATTGGTATTTTTAAGCCTATTGCTAATAATAACTTTAAGCCATCTGATCTAGAATGCAACCATGTTTTGTTAAAGAAATAAACCCTGCTCTGTTAGTAATTACACCTTTACTCTCTTCCCCAGAAGCAGAAAAGCGAAATGGACTCTTTTTAGGCAAATATGAGATAGTATGTACTCCAATCACCATTCATATATCCATCAAATATTCACTGTGGATCTCTTAGGGTGAAGCATTGTATTGGAGTTGGAGATATATTTGTGAAATTAAAGAGTTTAATTCTCTGGACTTCTCTGCTGGGCCAGAGGTTAAGATTCTGCCTTGTAATGCAAAGGACATGGGTTTGATTCCTGGCTGGGGACTAAGATCCCACATGCCTTGGAGCAACTAGGCCCACAAACCACAACTACTGAGTCAGTGTGCAACACCTAGAGAGTCTGTGAGCTGCAATGGAAGATTTGGCATGACACAGTGACGATCCTGCGTGTAGCAACTGGGAGCTGGAACAATCAGATAACTAACTAAATAGTTTACTTCCTTTGGAATTTACAATCATTTCTCTAGTTCTCCCCTAATTAAATTAGCAATCTTCCAAGTATCTGAGATATATCTGTGCATAACCATGATTATTGCAGGATGCACAATGTTTCTTCTTAAAACCGAAACCCTTGGTACACAGGTCTTTAAAAACTGCTTGCTGTATGATTTAGCAATTCCACTTTTAGGAACACATTTTCACAAAATGATAAAGATTAGGTGCCAAGATTTAGTTACAAGGGTGTATTTGTTTTTAAACTAGTGCAAGAAACAGCCTAGGTAAATATGGAATTGTTTAAATAAATTGTATTACAGCCACACATGGAAAAGTAGGTTGTTGGTATAAGCTGAATTGTTTATGTACCCCTAAAATTCATACGTTGAAACCCTAACCCCAAAAGTGATATTAGGAAGTGGGGGCCTTTGGTAGATGATTAGGTCATGAGGGTAGAGCCTTCATTAACAGAATTAGTGCCCTTATAGAGAGACCCTGTTGGGTTCCCTGACTCCTACCACTTGGGAGGACACAGCAAGAGGATGGTGGTTTGTAAACCAGGAATTGGGCTCTCACCAAATCCGCTGATGCTACTATGATCCTGGATTGCCCAGCCTTCAGAACTGTGAAAAAGAAATTTCTGTTTATAAGCCCCCCAGTCTGTTGTATTCTATCAGCAGCCCAAACTAAGACAATAGGTTTCCTTCAAAGGGATCATGTAGACAGGGAAAAACTTCTGTGATATATTATAAAAGGAATATTGGAAGTTACATTGTTGCTTAAGTATCAAGTACAGGGAAATGCAGGCCCTGACTTTGTATTGACACTGGGCAAGAAACTTGACTTCATAGTTTCAGTTCTTCTACCTGTTATGGGCTGGATCATGTCCCCCAGATTCATACACTGAATTTCTAACCCACAGTACCTAAAACTTTGACTGCATTTGGAGGGCCTTTCAAGGGGTTACTAACCTCAAGTTAAAACGAGGTCATGGGCAGGGGTGAGGGGGTGGCTAGTGCAATACGATTATGTAGGGAAAGAGAAAACTTTTCCTCTACTCTTTTAGGTTTAGTTATTGGGGCTGGTAAATTAAACTGACAAAAGACAGACTGACAGGAGAAGAGGCTACAATTTTATTAATATTTAAAATTTTATATGCATGGGGGCCTCACCAAAAAAGAAGTGAAAAAAATCAAAGGGCAGACAGATTTGGGGGCTTACATACCGTTTCAACAAAGGGTGATAAACTGGAGAAGGGACTACACAAAGAAAACAGGGCTTGGGCTCCTAGGGCTGACAAACTGTGCAGAAGTGACTTGGAATATACGGGGAGGAGGTGGTTAAGAAATCTTCTAATGAAAGACAAGGGTCATTTTAGTAGAGTCTGTTCCAGCATTGATTCCTCATCCCTAGTGATGAGAGTGCTCTCCTTGTCTCTGCCTAGTAGGTTTCTCATGGGAAATTTATGCCCCATTTTACACAGATGGAGGAGAGTAGAGAGCTGTTTCTGCATCTGCTGTTTCTCAGCTGACTTTAGCTCAAAATAATCAACATGCCAAAGTGGCATATTTCAGAGTGCCACATTCTGAACCCCTTCAACTGATGTCCTTATGAGAGGAGGAAATCTGGACACAAATGAGTACAGAGGGAAGACCAAGTGGACATGGTGAGAAGGCAGCATCCAGACACCAAGGAGAGAGGCCTTAGAAGAAACCAACCCTGCTGACACCTCCAAGTCAGTTTTCCAGTCTACAGATCTATGAGGGAATAAAACTCTGTTGTTTAAGCTGTTAAAATCAGAAACAAAGGAAGACTGGCTTTGAAAATTCCCTCAGCAGATAAAACCAGTTTACTCATATAAACAAGGCTTAATTTAGCTTGCTATGTGAGATCTATTTGACCTGGGTCATTTCTTGTTTACACCTCTGGAAATCATAAGCAAAACTGGAACTGTTCCCTAATGTTGATATCTCTATCATTTAAGAAAAGTCTAACATTATAATCAATCACTGTAAAGAATACACAGTCACTGCTTTCTCACTACATAAGTTGCTTTATGACAATATACCCCTGGGCCTCAGTCCATGTTTTGGCCAAAGAGCTCCTCCTCTGCAAACTGTCTTTTTCATGTATGCACAAAAAACTTTAACTAATTACTACTTCCGTGATTCACTGGTTTAATTTTGGGTATTTATTAACCTTTGACAAAGCCACCGAGTGTGGTACTTTGCTACAGCTGTCCAAGCAAACTAATACACATCATCTGTAAGATGGGCAAATCTTAATACCATCTTCACTTAGCTCTTAAGGTTGCCCTGAGTCAAACACACATAAATTCCTTTGTAGGCAATGAGGTCCTATACAAATATAAGTAGTTGTTATTCACAGGATCCCTGAGAAACCTGGAGGAATGGTGGCTCAGTGGTAAAGAACCTGCCTGCCAATGCAGGAGATACAGGTTCAATCCCTGGTCTAGGAAGATCCCACATGCCTCTGAGCAACTAAGCCCATGTGCCACAACTATTGAGCCTGTGCTCTAGGGCCCCGGGAACCGCAACTACTGCGCCCTCATGCTGTAGCTACTGAAGCCTGCTCACCCTAAAACACATGCTGTGCAACAAAGGAAGCCACCATAGCGAGAAGCCCAAGTACCACACCTAGAGAGTAGCCTCCGCTCTCCACAACTCAAGAAAAAGCCTGCACAGCAACCGAGACCCAGCACAGCCAAAAACAAAATATATAAAATAAAATTATATATATATATATAATAGCCGCTGATTCATGTTGATGTTTAACAGAACACAACAAAATTCTGTAAAGCAATTATCCTTCAATCAAAAAAAAATTTAAAAAAGAGTCAGACACGACTTAGCAACTAAACAACAATATTAACCAAAAAAATTATCTTGTTAAGACTGAACTTTTTGGAGGAGTTTTGATCTTTTCTTAAAATTTTTAAAGAAAATTATTTAATAATGATAATCAATTAATTAGTGATAAAAATGAGAACATAAATGCTGTGCTTTGGTTTATCTGCTATTTTTTTCTTTCATCAGAATTCCTATTTTCAAATTTTTAACTTTTTATTTGGTATTGAGTTATATAGCCAATTAATAATGTTATGGTCGTTTCAGGTGAACTCAAAGGGACTCAGCCATACATATACACGTATCTATTCTACCCCAAACTCCCCTTCTGTCCGGGGTGCAACATAACATTGAACAGAGCTTCATGTACTATATAGTAGCTCCTTGTTGGTTATCTGTTTTAAATATAGCAGTGTACACATGTCCATCCCAAACTCCCTAACTATCCCTTCCCTTAGGCACTGGTAAGCTCCTTCTTGAAGTCTGTGAGTCTCTTTCTGTTTTTAAGTTCATTTGTATCATTTCTTTTTAGATTCCACTTATAAGGGATGTCATATGATATTTCTCCTTCTCTGTAAGACTGAACTTTATAACCCTTTAGTAAGGTAGAGGTTCAGTTCCCACAAAGGGATGGAGAGAAGTAAGAGATTTCAGTAAGACTGCAATAAAGATTAAAACTGACTCATCAGTGGAGACAAAAGAGAATGCAAGTTGTTAAAGAAGATGTAACTTACATATAACAATAATAGCTAACATATATTGAGCATTTACTAACTTACCAACACATGGTCCCAAGTGTTCTCTAATTAAACCTCTTATCAACTTCATGTAAAAGTACTGTAAATATGTATGTGTGTGTGTATACCCAGAGGGTATGCTTATTACCTATTTTGGTCTTTTCCATTACAAAACAAAACTTCAATATGAAAATTTGTTCATATGTAGCGGACAAAATTGCCAAAATAAGAAGCTGTGATTTTTATCAAGAGAGACTATGCTGTGCAGAACTGCACAACATGAAAAACACTACTTGGCTGGACAAAGTGATATACGGTAAAATGCACAACACACACCACCTTTCCTTTACATTCTTACTTCAGGGCATCCACCTGCATTGCCCTAACAGTATGAGCACTGTTCTTTTGAGTTTGTGTTTATTTCATGATAAGCATATTGAATATATTACATTAAATCTGTATAAGCATCCTGCTTGTAAAAGTCCCAAGGACTGAATAAAAAGAAAATCCTTACATTTTTGAGGAGAAAATGCATTAATACAATGTTTTGAAATAAATGATAAAGCTTGCAGGCCTGAGGGAAATCACATTGGCCACATTCAAGAAAGACACTAAGAAACTTCCCTGGTGGCTTGGTGGCTAAGAATCCACTCACCAGTGCAGCCGACTGGGGTTCTACCCCTGATTAGGGAACTAAGATCCTACATGGTCTGGGGCAGCTAAGCCTGCCTGCCACAACTAGAGAAAAGCCAGCCAGCCGGGACAGAGGATCCTGCGTGTCCCAACTGGGACCTGACACAGCCAAATGAAACAAATGAATAAATATTTAAAAAAATAAGAATGATGCTGAGAAAATAAGTGAAAGGAGAATTTGTACATTCCAGTTATTTTCTGCTTTGAGTGGAACTTGAAAGCACTTGAGACTAAAGATAAAGACCCTAATGCCAGGTAATGCTGAGTGCAGTTGGACAGAATTTTGTGGCCTTCAGGCTCATTAGCAATCTTACAAGTGACTTCTTCATGAAAGGAGGAAATTGGCAAAATAGAAGTGGGCTTTCTCTTTTAAGCTGCTTTAGAAGACAGAAAAGGAGAACAATAAACCACAGTAATCCACCGCTGGTGTCACAATATATTGGCTCCCCCAAAATGACGTCCTTCTTTCCTTTTACCTCTTATCAGTATTAAAAAATCACCACAATTTACCACACCCATTTCTAGTAAGTGATATTTGGAACATGGCTATCCATTAAGTAAAATAACTATTAATAACTTACTGGCTACCATTTAAAGTCTACATAAAAAAATATAAAACTTCTATATGGCAGAAGACACAGTGAACTAAATGAACTAAAAGACAAATGACAAATGTGTCACTGCAACATATGATGAAGAGTTAAAATTGTTGTAATAATGTATAAAAAGCTCTTTCAAATCAATAAGAAAATAAATCCCAATAAGAAATGGTCAAAAGATATGAAAAATAACACAGGAAGAAACCAAAGACTGATCAACATGAAATAAAGCTCACATTCACATTTAAAAATTCAAGTTAAAATTATGTGTCATCTTTAACCTAGTAGATTGGTAAAGGTATTTTTCAAAAAGGGTTTTAAAAATAGGTTCAGAAACCTTTCCTTTGGGAATTTATCCAAAGTAAATAATGAGACTAGAGTTGAAAAATATTTGCATGTGTGTTCATTACAGAATTGTTATTTAAGAAACTGATGAAATTTAATCTAGCAATTGAGGACTGGTCACATAAATCAAGGTATATATACTCTCTCACTTAGCAATTCTGCTAGACTGTATCCCTTGGAATAGTCAATAAAACCAACAGTTCTTAGAGATACAAAGATGTTCATTTCAGCTATTTATAGAAGGGAAAAATGGCATGGTACATACATCCACACCATGGAGGGAGAGAAAAACGGCACATTAATCACATCTATGCATCCAAGTACAGTACTGTGTGTATATTTGTTATTGTTTAATCTAAATTGTGTATGACTCTTATGTGACCCTGTAGTCCTCCAGGCTCCTCTGTCTACGGGATTTCCCAGGTAAGAATACTGGAGTGGATTGCAATCTCCAGGGGATCTTCTCTTCCCAGGGATTGAACCCAAGTCTTCTGCATTGGCAGGCGGATTCTTAACCACTGAGCCATATCTGAAATATGAATTTTAAAATGCTAGTTTATAGAATATCATGTAGCTGTAAAGAAATGACAATTTAATGTTTATAGGACAGATGATTATACTAAGTGAACAAAGCTTCTTAACATCCATGTATGTAAATACATACAAAGTTGTTTGAAAATATTTTGGGGTGCCAAGTACCCTGGCAGAGACCTTTGAAGACCCATTCCACAAAGAACTCCAAGCTAAAAGTAGTTAGTGTTATTTAACATTAAGGGTTGCAGCCGCCCGCGCTTAGAACTATGGAATGAGGTTCGTGACATTGTTCAGGAGACAGGGATCAAGACCATCCCCATGGAAAAGAAATGCAAAAAGGCAAAATGGCTGTCTGGGGAGGCCTTACAAATAGCTGTGAAAAGAAGAGAGGCGAAAAGCAAAGGAGAAAAGGAAAGATATAAGCATCTGAATGCAGAGTTCCAAAGAATAGCAAGAAGAGATAAGAAAGCCTTCTTCAGCAATCAGTGCAAAGAAATAGAGGAAAAGAACAGAGTGGGAAAGACTAGAGATCTCTTCAAGAAAATTAGAGATACCAAGGGAACATTTCATGCAAAGATGGGCTCGATAAAGGACAGAAANACAAATGCTAAAGGAACTTCTTTAGGTAGGAACACAATAGAAGAAAAAGGCCCACAAAAACAAACCCAAAACAATTAAGAAAATGGTAATAGAAACATACGTATTGATAATTACCTTAATTGTAAATGGATAAAATCCTCCAACCAAAAGACACAGACTGGCTGAATGAATACAAAAACAAGACCCACATATGTGCTGTCTACAAGAGATCCACTTCAGACCTAGGGACATATACCGACAGAAAGTGAGGGGATGGAGAAAGATACTCCATGCAAATGTAAACCAATAAAAAGTTGGAATAGCAATACACATCAGATAAAATTGACTTTAAAATAAAGACTGTTATAAGGGATAAGGAGGGACACTACATAGTGATCAAGTGACAAATCCAAGAAGGTACAGCAATTATAAATATTTATGCACTCAGTATAGGAGCACCTCAATATACAAGGAAAATGCTAACAGCATAACAGGGGAGATCAACAGTAACACAATAATCGTGGCGGGCTTTAACAGCCCACTTACATCAGTGGACATACTGTCCAGACAGAAAATAAATATGGTAACTCAAGCTTTAAATGATACAATAGATCAGATAGATTTAATTGATATTTATAAGGCATTCCACCCAAAAGTGGCAGAATACACTTTCTGTTCAAGCACACATAGAATATTCTCCAGGATAGATCACATCTTGGGTTACAAATCAAGCGCTGGAAAAGTTAAGAAAATTGAAATCATATCAAGCATCTTCTCTGACCACAACAGTATGAGATTAGAAATCAATTAGAGGAAAAATACTGTAAAAAACACAAACACATGGAGGCTAAACAGTGTGATGCTAGATAACAAAGATATCACTTAATAAATAAAATAGGAAATAAAAAAATACATAGAAACAAATGACAATGAAAACATGATGACCCAAAACCTATGGGATGCAGTAAAAGCAGTTCTAAGAGGGAAGTTTATAGCAATTCAATATCACCTCAACAACCAAGAAAAATCTCAAATAAACAACCTAACTTTATACCTAAAGCAACTAGAGAAAGAAGAACAAAGAAAATCCAAAGTCAGTAGAAGGAAAGAAATAATAAAGATTAGAGCAGAAATAAATGAAGTAGAAGTGAGGAAAATGATTGCAAAGATCAGTAAAAGTAAAAGTTTGTTCTTTGAGAGGATAAAC
The DNA here is from genome assembly GCA_006410935.1 of Redunca redunca. Classification (NCBI taxonomy): domain Eukaryota; kingdom Metazoa; phylum Chordata; class Mammalia; order Artiodactyla; family Bovidae; genus Redunca; species Redunca redunca. The sequence continues at coordinate 18,465 of SJYQ01007757.1, forward strand.
AAAATTGATAAATCTTTAGCCAGACTCCTCAAGAAAAAAGTCAATAAAAGTAGAAATGAAAAAGGAGATGTTACAAGTGACTTCACAGAAATAAGAGACTATTAGGAGTAATTGTATGCCAGTAAAATGGACAACTGGAAGAAATGGACAAATTCTTGAAAAGATACAACTTTCCAAGACTGAACCAGGAAGAATTAGAAAATCAGTTCAGTTCAGTCGCTCAGTCGTGTCCGACTCTTTGCGACCCCATGAATTGCAGCACGCCAGGCCTCCCTGTCCATCACCAACTCCCAGAGTTCACTCAGACTCACATCCATCGAGTCAGTGATGCCATCCAGCCATCTCATCCTCTGGCATCCCCTTCTCCTCCTGCCCCCAATCCCTCCCAGCATCAGAGTCTTTTCCAATGAGTCAACTCTTCACATGAGGTGGCCAAAGTACTGGAGTTTCAGCTTTAGCATCATTCCTTCCAAAGAACACCCAGGGCGGATCTCCTTCAGACAAATCACAAGTAATGGAATTGAAGCTGTAATCAGAAATCTTTCAACAAACAGAAGTCCAGGACCTCATGAACTCTATCAGACATTTAAAGAAAAGTTAAAACCTGTCCTTCTCAAAATCTTCCAAAATATTTTGAGGGAGGAACACTCCTTAACTCATTCTGTGAGATCCTCATCACCCTGATACCAAGACCAGACAAAGATATCACAAAGAAAGAAAATTACAGACCAATATCACTGATAAACATAAATGCAAAAATTTTCAGCAGAATACTAGCAAACAGAATCTAACAACTCCTTAAAAGGGTCATATACCATGATCAAGGGGGATTTATCCCAAGAATGCAAAGATTCTTCAGTATAATGCAAATATTAACAAATGTGATACATCATACAAAAATTTGAAAGATAAACCATATGATCATTTCAATAGATGTAGAAAAAGCTTTTGACAAAATTCAACACCCATTTATGATTAAAAAAAAAATTCTCCAGAAAGGGGGTATAGAAAGAACTACCTCAACATAATAAAGGCCATATATGACAAACCTACAGCTAACATCATACTCAATAGAAAACTGAAAGCATTTCCTCTAGAACAGGGAACAAGACAAGGATGTCCACTCTAGCCACTATTATTCAACATAGTTTTGGAAGTCCTAGCCACGGCAATCAGAAAAGAAAAAATTCTGTGTGACAGGCCTAAACTGAAGCTGCAAAAAACAGCACTGTTTGGGTCTTTGCTGCACAGATTCTTCCTATTCTCTTTATTGCTTGTCTGCTCTCTGCTCTGATCTCCCTGGCATGCTGAACCTAGTTCCACAACTGCTTCTAGAAGCCCTTCATTTTGCTTACCTTTAAGTACTTCTCTTCTATGGTTTTACAGGTCTTAGCTCCCTGCTCTGATGCTGACTTTGAATGCTCCTTTGATTGCAGTAACAGCAGCAGTTTCAGGTAAAAGAAACCTCTTCCACTAGCCCTGTCTCCATAAAACATTTGCCAACAAAGCTTGTCCCTTTCTGTACCTTGTCAGGGTAGGCTATTTGGATGTTTGGATCTTTATCCTTTCCCTTCATTTAAAATTTCCTGTGACAAACAGAGATAGATATTGGGGATCATATTGGTAACCCTTGTCATCTATGAGAGCAGAGAACACATTAATCTAGTAATGTCATCTTGTTGCACCCAGTTTCCTTGAAGACCACCTCACACTCATGCAAGACATATTTACTTATACTACTACCTTTTCTTCCTCTTCTGCTCCTTCTCCTCTTTTCCCTTCTTTTTCTTATATTTACTTTTACAAAGAAATCTCTCATCCTTTCAACCATTTCCTTCTTGTTGCCTAACAAAGTTAACATATTTTAAAGCATTGGCCTCCAGCACTGAACCAATCCTCACCAATCCCCCAATACCAGGGAGCTGACTTAAAATTGAAATTGAAACTATCATTAGATCATTGTTGTTTTTTTTTTCATTTTTCTCAGTCATTGACATGAATGTAAATTGTAAGTGTAAACCTATGACACCACCTTTTCTGGAATATTCTAGAATTTATATACCAAATTAGCATTTATAAAAGCAATCAGAGTTGTTACGAGTATCCTTGTGATGTAGTCCTTGTTACAAATGTTTGGGGACTGCTTTTTTGGAATTAAGGGGTGACAAGGTGTAGTGGAAAGAGCATGAGATTTGGAGATGATACAACCTTTGCTTTGAATCACTAATCTGCCATACATTAGCTGTGCAATATTTGTGGAAGCCCACTCTCTGAGCTTCCAGTTCCTCATGCATAGAATGTGGTTAAGACTGTTTATCTTGCTGAATTTTATTGTGGTTTATTCCTATCAAAATGCTGAACACACAGTAAGTGCTTGATATTTTCATACTTCTGTACTTACTGCCAGTTTATCATGCAAGAAAGTTGTCCCTGTACACTCTCCCTTAGTTGATGGCTTTATTCCCCCCTCGCTCTTTTGTGCTCTGGTCAAACTCAACTATTCGTGCATGCATGTGTGCTAAGTCACTTCAATCATGTCTGACTCTTTGTGGTCCTAAGGACTGTAGCCCGCCAGGCTCCTCTGTCCATGGGGATTCTCCAGGCAAGAATACTGGAGTGGGTTGCCATGCCCTCCTCCAGGCGATCTTCCCAACTCAGGGATTGAACCTGAGTCTCTTAATAAGTTTCCTGCATTGGCAGGTGGGTTCTTTACCACTAATGCCACCTGGGAAGCCCAAACTCAACTATAATCTTCCTTAAAACATTAGGACTATAAGTGCAATTTTTTGACTTGATGTATATTAAAACTTACAGCAAATAAAATAATGGAAAAATCTATAGATGTTATCCTAGTAACAAAAAAATCTGTCATCACTATGACCTAACATAGGGAGATTGTGACCAATATTATGAGACCAGCATAAAAAAAGGCATAGGGAATTATGAATTTGAAAAAGATATATAGCTTCCATTATCTACAGAGAATGTAATCTTTAACAGATTAATAGAATAAACACACTGTTTATGAATTTTTATTTTTGGGTATGCTAGGTCTTCCTTGATGAGCTGACTTTCTCTAGTTGTGGAGAGCAGGGGCTACTCTCTAGTAGTGATATGTAAGTTTCTCATTGTGTCGGCTTCTCTTGTTGCAGGGCACTGATTCTAGGTCGTGTGGGCTTCAGTATTTGCAGCACATAGACTCAGTAGTTGTGGCTCCCGGGCTCTAGAACACTGCCAATAGTTGTGGTGCACAGACTTAGTTGTTCCTCGGCATGTGGGATCATCCCAGATCTGGGATTGAACCTGAGTTCCCTGCATTGGCAGGCAAATTTTTTGCCACTGAGCCATCAGTAAAGCCCAATGGTCACATTTTTAAAACTAATAAAAGTTCAGAAAGCTTTTTATGCTTATGCTGTGCTGTGCTTAGTCGCTCAGTCATGTCCTTCTCTTTGCAACCCCATGGACTGTAGCCCTCCAGGCTCCTCTGTCCATGGGGATTCTCCAGGCAAGAATACTGCAGTAGGTTGCCATGCCCTCCTCCAGGGAATCTTCCCAACCCAGGGATCAAACCCACGTCTCCCACATTGCAGGCAGATTCTTTACCTTCTGAGCCACCAGGGAAGCCCTCTCTGCTTATGATCAACAATTTAAAAATTTAAAGTAAAAAAAAAAACACTAAAAATTGTAAAGTTATTAGCCTCCAATTAAAATAAATAAATTTATATTTTAAAAAAACT
>SJYQ01007757.1:26224-38709 GCA_006410935.1 Redunca redunca
TCGGACCCTGAAACACAAAACTTTTCAGTTTCTGAAGAAGCTCCAAGTTCTCATTCTCTCCCAGAACCACCTGAGCATCATAGAGAAGTATGCATTTTCTGGCCTCAATCACCTCTATAAACTCAACTTGGCATACAATATCTTGTCAAGTTTTCAAGCTGGCCTTTTCTTGGGCCTGGAAAATCTAGAAGTTTTGAATCTCAGTTTTAATAAAATCACTTATTAAACCACTAGGACCTTGCCATTTCCTCCATTTATGAACCTCAAGTCTTTGAAACAACTCAACCTAGAAGGACAAATACATGGGATTCAAGTTGTTTCAACCAGCTTCTTCCAAGGGCTGAATGACCTGCAGGAGCTACTCCTAGGGGAAAATCCCATTGTATTCCTAGACCACCTCCAATTTGACTCCCTGATTAATCTCACAAAGTTGGATATCTCAGGAACAAAATCTGGAGACCAAAGTCTCAGTTTAAATGTTTCTTTATTCCAAAAACTCAAAAGACTAAAAATACTGTGCCTGGAAAACAACAACTTAGAGTCACTGACTCCTGGCATATTCTCTGCCTTAGAAAGTCTTCAGATCATCTCTTTAAGATTCAACAACCTAAGGGTCATTAATCAAAGTCATCTGGAGAATCTGAAATCTCTGAAGTACTTTGATATCTATTGGAATAAACTTCAGTGCAGCTGTGGCAATGCATGGTTCAAGAATTGGTCAATAAACACAGCAATTGTCCATATCCCTTACCTCCAGAGCTACACCTGCCAACAGCCAAATATCAAAAATTTGTTGATAGATTTGATGATTCTACGTGTACTGTTGATCTGGGAAAATTTGCTTCTTCTGCTCCTTCAGTCTGGTCCTCACAACCATGATCTTCTCTTGGTTCATTGACAAGATGGCTCCACCTCTATGGTATGGGCTCTACATAGTTAAAGCCTAGTACCTGGCCAAGTGGCATAGGACAGAGAAGGAGTTCATCTATAATGCCTTTGTTTCTTTCACTGCCACTGATGAGCAGTGGGTATATGAAGAGCTTGTTCCAGCCCTAAAAGAAGTTGGCCAGCCTACCTTTAAGCTCTGCCTTCACCACTGAGACTTTGAGCCAGGCACAGATATCTTTGAGAACATCCAGAATGCCACTGACACCAGCTGGAAAACTTTGTGTGTGGTGAGTAACCACTACCTGCACAGTGAATGGTGCCGGCTTGAAGTACAATTGGCCAGCATCAAGATGTTCTATGAGCATGAAGATGTCATTATCTTGATATTCCTATAAGAGATACCAAACTATAAGTTATCCAGCTACCACCAACTCAGGAAACTTGTGAACAGGCAGACATTTATCACCTGGCCAGACAGTGCCCAGGAGAGGCCACTCTTCTGGGCTCACATTAGAAATGCATTGGGCAACAAACCTGTGGANGGAGAAAGACAACACACAATTAATTGTGGCCCATTGATGGGAAGTCTTTGTGACTTCAAATCCAGTGTTGCCTAAGGTGCGTACAGGCTATGAGTGTGACTGAACATAACTGCTCTGCAGGGAGAAGTCTGCTTATGACCGTTATTTGGCTAATGTCCATCAGGCAACTGGAAGAGTGAAGGAAGCTGCTTGAGGAAGCTTCAGAAATGTTGTTAAAGGAAGTAATCCCAGTAATAGACTATTGGATATCTGGAAAGTATTCTTGTTTTATTAAGGGGAAGCTTGGGAGACAAATCACTAGGATTTCTGAGGACCAGCAGGGCCCCCATATGTGCTTGAGAACATTGTTCAGCTAGTTTATCCAAATCAGTTCCTGTCAAGATAGACTGAACTGCACTTCTTCCAAGAACCTATAAGAACAGAAACACCACACAGGCTTCAATAAAAGCAAAAAAGTTAGGATTCTGGTGTATTCTCTGTTAGGGCATGAAATTCCAAAGGCCAGCTTCTGTTTAAGTCAGAGCCCAAGAGTTAGAAGAGTCCTAGTTTGATTCCACTGATTTACTCAAAGGGAAGCAGCCTTGATCTAGCAGCACAATGAGGGTTGCAGAAACTATCACTTAGCTGTGATAAAATCAGACTTCATAGACCGAGCAGTTTTTGGTAGCCATTCTTAGACTGGGTTGTATCCCCAATGGCTTCACCTTTCAGACACACCAGTGTCCTATAGCAAGCAATGTTTATAGGGAGCAACACCCAGCATAGGGGCCATGGCTCTGGTAGTAAGCAAAAGTGCTACAAATTCCTGTAGAAGGGAATTTCTTATAGGAAAAGTGCTATAAATTCGTGGAGCAAGAGGGGCCATAGAGATCTAGAGTTCAGTCTATAACCAGATGAGTAGGGTACCAACATGGCTCTCTTCTGATTGTCTCTCCACAAGGACTTGGTCTTTATGACTGGCTTTCTTCTCCAGTCCTCCTTTATCCCCAAGACTCTAGGAAGAGTTTGTTGAGGAAAAAAAGACCCTGATAGGCAGAATCTTTAGCAGCTGGGGTAGTCAAATGTTTACCTCAGTGGGCCCTTGCCAGATCTCTCTGTATAAAAATGACTTCCCTGTGTGAAGGGAGGTCAGCAGCATGTTTCGGACAGGACTTTGGTTAAACTGTTATGGAAAAATCCAAGGGCATTTGCATGGGAAATTGTGAGTCATCAGCTGGATGTTTGTGGGTTAAATATTACACTGTTGCAAGAAATAATTTACAACTGCCTCATAAGGCATGCAAGAAATATCACATGACTTAATTTTAAAAAAGTCAAAAGATATCTGATTTTAAGGCCCTGTTCTACTAGATTGGTGGAAAAGTCTACCTTAGAAATTATGGGTTCCTCCCTCTCATCCACTAACCCCTCATGTTCTTGCATAAGGCAAAAAAAAAAAAAGAAAGAAAAAGTTGGTGGAAGACTTTTGTAGAAAACAAGTGCTCAGCAACAAAGGAAACTATAAGCAAGGTGAAAAGACAGCCTTCTGAGTGGGAGAAAATAATAGCAAATGAAGCAACTGACAAAGGATTAATCTCAAAAATATACAAGCAACTCCTGCAGCTCAATTCTAGAAAAATGAACGACACAATAAAAAAAAAAATGGGCCAAAGAACTAAATAGACATTTCTCCAAAGAAGACATACAGATGGCTAACAAACACATGAAAAAATGCTCATCACTCCTTATCAGAGAAATGCAAATCAAAACCACAATGAGGTACCATTTCATGCCAGTCAGAATGGCTGCTATCCAAAAGTCTACAAGCAATAAATGCTGGAGAAAAGGGACCCCTCTTACACTGTTGGTGGGAATGCAAACTAGTACAGCCACTATGGAGAATAGTGTGGAGATTCCTTAAAAAACTGGAAATAGAACTGCCATACGACCCAGCAATCCCACTGCTGGGCATACACACCAAGGAAACCAGAACTGAAAGAGACATGTGCACATTGTACACGTGCAGTGTTCATCGCAGCACTGTTTATAATAGCCAGGGCATGGAAGCAACCTAGATGTCCATCAGCAGACGAATGGATAAGAAAGCTGTGGTACATATACACAATGGAGTATTACTCAGCCATTAAAAAGAATACATTTGCATCAGTTCTAATGAGGTGGATGAAGTTGAAGCCTATTATACAAAGTGAAGTAAGCCAGAAAGAAAAACACCAATACAGTATACTAATGCATATATATGGAATTTAGAAAGATGATAACGCTAACCCTGTATGCGAGACAGCAAAAGAGACACAGATGAACAGTCTTTTGGACTCCGTGGGAGAGGGCGAGGGTGGGATGATATGGGAGAATGGCACTGAAACATGTATAATATCATATGTGAAATGAATCACCAGTCCAGGTTCGATGCATGATACAGGATGCTTGGGGCTGGTGCACTGGGATGACCCAGAAGGATGGTATGGGGAGGGAGGTGGAAGGGGAGGTCAGGATGGGGAACACGTGTACACCTGTGGTGGATTCATGTTGTATGGCAAAACCAACGCAATACTGTAAAGTAAAAAAATAATAATAATAATAAATAAATTAAAAAGAAAGAAAGAAAAAAAGTGCTCAGGAGGGAAAAACAAAACAACTTTTTGCATCCTGAAGAAAACGGGGGGCAATTCCTCCAGTCTTTGGCCCACATTGATTACCCCTTATATGTCCATTGTCCAAGTCAGATCCCTGGAATACGAGGACAATGCTGTCTCTGGGCTGTGCTTGACAATGCATTTTTTTCCCCTTAAATTGGGCATAGCCACTCACTTCCATGGATATGGACTATGTCTTGAATCCTTCTACTCAAGGAAACAGCAAGTAGACTTCTGTTATTTTCCTGGTCTTAAGTAACATTTACCTCTCTGGCTGCTTTGATGCCCTGCTCTCTCCGCATCACACACACACACACACACACACACACACACACACACACACACACAGTGGCATGACTCAATGAAATATGACAGGAAGAGAGGTTGTATTCAGACAACTTCAACAGGTATAGGAACATGTTCCCTTTGGATAGGGGGAGCTATATTTCTCTTATTCTTCCTGATTCTTACACAGCAAGAAAAATAAAGCAAAAATATCTCTATATATTATCCTGCTATGAAATTAATAAGTGAAAATGACAGGCAAGCCAAGATAATTGGGCAGCATGCCAATCAATGACAGTATAGGATTCCTTCAAATTATAGTGTGTGATATGAGAGACACAATACCATAAAGAGGGTGATGACTGTAGCCTAGTAGGAAAGTACACATTGGTGCATATGTGTGTAGTCTTTCTTAGAAGGAAAGGTGAATAATTAATACCTTGAACTGGTTTCATTTCTGAAATGATGAGGCAACCGTGTTGGAACAGAGACTAAATTTTATACACATATTCTAAGAAAGTAGATGAATGACAGTGTTTACACATATACTTGGAATCAGCTACATAAGTTCAGGGCCTAGTGTGAAAATGTGTGATCACTTGTCCAAAAATGTTCAGAATTTCAAGACAGAGATGGCAGAGCATTGAACCAAGTATAGGGACCTTCTGAGTGTGGGGCCCTGTGTGACTGCACATGGCCATGACACCAGCCCTGCTTATGACTATTAGCCAGGTGCATAAGATTGGTTTCTTACAACTTAAATCTCCAAATAGGAAAACAGCAGGTATTTTCCCACGGAACATATTATTCAACCCAGTAAATGGATGATTATTTCTTTGAATGAAGCTATCTCACCAGTCTTTGAGGTCATCTAAAAAAATAAATGGAATTGTCTTCTGTATATAAATACCATCACTACCACAGATTAAATGCTGTTGTCATTTCTTGTTGTTTTAATCTTAGATAGGACTGGGGTAGTAACTCAAGGCATGCATGTTATACAAAGGTTTGCATTATGTCTTTACATGTATCAAATATTTACTTAGCTGTTCAGTTCAGTTCAGTTCAGTCGCTCAGTCATATCTGACTCTTTGTGACCCCATGAACCACAGCACGCCAGGCCTCCCTGTCCATCACCAACTCCCGGAGTTCACTCAAACTCATGTATGTCCATTGAGTCGGTGATGCCATCCAGCCATCTCATCCTCCATCATCCCCTTCTCCTCCTGCCCCCAATCCCTCCCAGCATCAGGGTCTTTTCCAATTAGTCAACTCTTCGCATGAGGTGGCCAAAATATTGGAGTTTCAGCTTCAGCATCAGTCCCTCCAATGAACACCCAGGACTGATCCTCTTTAGGATGAACTGGTTGGATCTTCTTGCAGTCCAAGGGACTCTCAAGAGTCTTCTCCAACACCACAGTTCAAAAGCATCAATTCTTTGGCATTCAGCTTTCTTCGCAGTCCAACTCTCACATCCATACATGACCACTGGAAAAACCATAGCCTTGACTAGCTGGGGTACAGGGCAATTCATTTCCTAAACTACATTACTACAACTATAGGCATTTTGGGCTTCCTAGGTGGCGCTAGTGGTAAAGAACCAGCCTGCCAATGCAGAAGATATAAGACACTCTGGTTTGATACCTAGTTTCAAAAGATCCCCTGGAGAAGGGCACAGCAACCCACATCAGTATTCTTGCCTGGAGAATCCCACGGACAGAGGAGCCTGGCAAGCTACAGTCCATGGGGTTGCACAGAGTTGGACATGACTGAAGCAACTTAGCACACACACATAAGCATTTTAAAATGAAGTCATTGGAGCTATGATTATATAAAAAAAGATATTTGCAAACAATGACATAGTTAATTTCTCTATCAACCAATTTGGAGTAACAAGAGGTTTAACTTGGAATAGAAAAAAATTTAGGTGAGAGGAAGAGAAATGTTTCTACCAGTAAAGCTAGAAATATATTAAGCTTAATTTGTTAGAAAGATCTGAAATATTTTTCCCTACAGATACTGAAAAAGGGGATAGAAATCTGTTTCAAATTATTTATATGGGCTTACTTGAATGATTTTTAAACTTATCTTCCAAATCAGAGTTTAAGTGCCAGCTCTACATTTATGGGAAAAGGATAATGTCTCCACCTACTGAATATATGTTTCTTTGTAAAAACACATTTGCCCTTAATAATAGGATTAATGATTGGGTTTAAGAGGCAAAGCCAAAATTATTCCTTTGCATGCACAGTGTAGTCCAGAGATCAGAAGCATGAGCAACCCCCTAGAGCTTGTCAGAAATGCAGACTCTCAGGCCTATCCCAGACCTACTGAACCAGAATCTGCATGTCAACAAGATCTCCAGAAGATTCTTATGCACATAAAAGCTTGAAAAGCACTGGGTTAAGAAATTATTTACATTGAGGAAGCTCTGGGAAGGTTCTTCTATCTTCAAATAGTAACTCCTCTTAGGTTACACAGTGACCAAAATGTAATCATTACATATTCTTTGGATTTCTCTTCTTGTGATATTTCTCAAAAAAAAATAACAGTAACAGTACTATAATTTTACATGTGTTGTTGATTACTGTTTCCAAAGCACTTTCATACCTATGATCTCACTTGATAACTGTGACAGGTAGCCCACTAAACCAGTGTACCCTAATCATTCTACCAATAAATATGAAGGTAGGTCAATATTGTATTGCTTTTGCCAAAGGCAATTAAAGAGAATGCTATGATGGTAATAATTTTACAGTATATAAAGTATCAAATCAACACATTGTACACCTTAAACATACACAATATTATGTCAGCTATATATCATTAAAGCAGGGGAAAAACTGCAAGAATAATATATAGGTAAGGGCATGTGTGCTAAGTCACTTCAGTCATGTCTGACTCTTTGCAACCCGATGGACAATAGGCCAGTAGGCTCCTCTATCCTCCATGGGATTTTCCCGACCCAGGGATTGAACCTGCATCTCTTATGTCTCCTGCATTGGCAGGCATGTTTTTTAACAACTAGTGCCACTTAGGAAACCCTTAATATACAGGTACAGTGAAAGTCAAATAAATTATGAGTACAAAATAGATATGAGTTTTAAGATAAAAGATAATATGGTGAGATATATTTTTAAGCATGAAAATAATAGGATTGTTCATAAACTCCTAGAAAGAATCTTCTACATCTTTGGGTAGATTAAATTACTATGTCTAAAATAACATTCATTCTAATTGTTGAAGCAAAAAAATGGTTCTGGAAACTATACATGTGTTCATTTAAAATAGTAAACAACTTGAGTTAAAGAAAATTCAGATACTAAATGGAAAAATGAGAACAGTGTAGAGGATCTATTAACTTGGGAACTATAAAAACAGATTTGCAGGTGTGTCTGGACACTGCTGTAAAAGTTTGTTGGCAGATTAAGTAGATACTGACCCAATAATGTCACTTACTACAATCATCTTTGATTTTTTAAAATAGTACCTCTAGGAGGAATTTAAGCCTGTCCTAAGTGGCGTTTTGCATCCCGAAACATTTAGGAAGAATGAGATAAAGCTATTGTGGATTATGGAGGTTCTGAGTCCAGTCCTAACAATTTTGTAGCTTCCAAATAAAGTTCTCAATGGAATCTTTCTAAATTGAAAATCATTAAACAAAGTGGCACAGACCGGGGTTCTAACTGTGGGAACTATTTCCCAAGATGATAAATGTTGAGCATTTTTGAAAAGCTACAACTTTTAGGCTCACTACCACAGATGTTGTGTGGGCTGCAAACACACCTTAAATTGTAATCCCTAGCTTAATGGAGCCTGCAACCTAATCAGGAGATAACATATATTTAAAGATGCTTACTCCTTGGAAGAAAAGTTATGACCAACCTAGATAGCATATTGAAAAGCAGAGACATTACTTTGCCAACAAAGATCCATCTAGTCAAGGCTATGGTTTTTCCAGTAGTCATGTATGGATGTGAGAGTTGGACTGTGAAGAAGGCTGAGCACCGAAAAATTGATGCTTTTGAACTGTGGTGTTGGAGAAGACTCTTGAGAGTCCCTTGGACTGCAAGGAGATCCAACCAATCCATTCGGAAGGAGATCAACCATGGGATTTCTTTGGAAGGAATGATGCTAAAGCTGAAACTCCAGTATTTTGGCCACCTCATGTGAAGAGTTGACTCATTGGAAAAGACTCTGATGCTGGGAGGGATTGGGGCAGGAGGAGAAGGGGACAACTGAAGATGAGATGGTTGGATGGCATCACTGACTCGATGGACGTGAGTCTGAGTGAACTCTGGGAGTTGGTGATGGACAGGGAGGCCTGGCGTGCTGCGATTCATGGGGTTGCAAAGAGTCAGACACGACTGAATGACTAAACTGAACTGAACTGAACTATGTAACAAAATTAAAATGCTAGTCAAATGAGTGATACAGACAGTAAATGCTAAATTAATTAGCGAAGAGAAAGATGGTCAGAATCTAAGTAGCACTAGGAGTGGTAATTAATATCAAATGACCAAGGTTTGAGGCTTGACTCCACCACTTAGGAACTGTAATTCTATTATTCAACCTCTCTAAACCTCAATTTCCCATTTTGTAAAAATCAGGTTAATTATAATAGTTTTTTTTCTTCTAGGCTGTTTTAAAGACTAAATGAAACAATGGGTAGATGGTCTTAGGAGGATGCCTGGCTTATAGATGTTAGCTAAGAAATGCACCTTCCTCATTACTGAAGGACCTGGAGCAGAAAGAGCAATGTGTGTCTGAGGATGCGCTTAATAAAGAGGAGCAGCTAGAAATATAGAGGCCACCAGCTCTGTACAGTTCACCATTTACTAAAGGTCATCTCAAAGGGGGTTGTTTCCCTCAAAGGATACAGCTCTGCTTTAATGGTACTTCAAGATTTGTAGAGTATCTCTGCTGATGGTGATTGCAGCCATGAAATTAAAAGATGCTTACTCCTTGGAAGGAAATTTATGACCAACCTAGATAGCATATTCAAAAGCAGAGACATTACTTTGCCAACAAATGTCCGTCTAGTCAAGGCCATGGTTTTTCCTGTGGTCATGTATGGATGTGAGAGTTGGACTTTGAAGAAAGCTGAGTGCCAAAGAATTGATGCTTTTGAACTGTGGTGTTGGAGAAGACTCTTGAGAGTCTCTTGGACTGCAAGGAGATCCAACCAGTCCATTCTAAAGGAGATCAGCCCTGGGATTTCTTTTGAAGGAATGACGCTAAAGCTGAAACTCCAATACTCTGGCCACCTCATGCGAAGAGTTGACTCATTGGAAAAGACTCTGATGCTGGGAGGGATTGGGGGCAGGAGGAGAAGGGGACGACAGAGGATGACATGGCTGGATGACATCACTGACTCAATGGGCGTGAGTTTGAGTGAACTCCGGGAGTTGGTGATGGACAGGGAGGCCTGGCGTGCAGCGATTCATGGGGTCGCAAAGAGTGAGATACGACTGAGCGACTGAACTGGACTGAACTGAAAAGATAGATTTCATTTCATTGCTTACCATCCCCTGACGTGCCCAACCTAATCTCTATAATCTAAAGTACCCCTGGATACCCAAGGCCCAAGCCTGCAGCTTTTTATGATCAGAAAAAAAGATCGGAGTCCGTGAGTTACAGCGAGGAAAGGAAAGGAGGAGAGAACACGCAGCAGCAGAACGTGTTTTCTTTCTATCCCCTGCACGTACTGCCACCTGGTGGTCATGTAATGACCTACACTATCTTTTCCTCCCATATGCGTGCTCCGTCATGTCCGACTCTTTGAGATCCGGGGGATTGTAGCCCACTAGGCTCCTCTGTCCATAGAATTTTCCAGACAAGAATACTGGAGTGGGTTGCCATTTCCTCCTCCATTTCCTCATACAGTCTTTTTCTTATGTGCACCCTTAGTGTTAACTGAGAGAACGGGATGATACACTGTATTCATTTCTGGTGATCGCTATAACAAATCACTAACAAAGATGGTGACTTAAACGAGAGAAATTTATTCACTCAGCGTTCTGGAAGCCAGAAGTCCAAAATGAAGGTGTGGGAAATGCCATGATGCCTCTAGAAGCTCTAGGAGAGAATCTCTTCTTTGCCTTTTCCAGCTTCTGGTGGTTGCTGGCTACTATTGCAGAGCTTGTGGCTACATCACTCCAATCTCTGCTTGACTACTTCATATGGTCTTCTCCAGTTCTGTGTGTCTGATGTTCCTTTGTCTCTCTTTTATAGGGAAACAGCATTTACAGCCAACTTGGAATATCAAGTATCTTCTCCTCATTTTAAGATGCTTAATTCAGTCAGTTCAGTTCAGTTGCTTGGTCGTGTCCGACTCTTTGTGACCCCATGGACTGCAGCTTGCCAGGTCTCCCTGTCCATCACCAACTTCTGGAGTTTGCTCAAACTCATGTCCATGGAGTCGGTGATACCATCCAACCATCTCATCCTCTGTCGTCCCCTTCTCCTCCTGCCTTCAATCTTTCCCAGCATCAGGGTCTTTTCAAATGAGTCAGTTCTTTGTATCAGGTGGCCAAAGTATTGGTGTTTCAGCTTCAGCATCAGTCCTTCCAATGGATATTCAAGACTGATTTCCTTTAGGATTGTCTGGTTGGATCTCCTTTCAGTCCAAGGGACTCTCAAGTATCTTCTCCAACACCACAGTTCAAAACCAGCAATTCTTTGGTGCTCAGCTTTCTTTATAGTCCAACCATCACATCCATACATGACTATTGGAAAAAAGAAATAGAGGAAAACAATAGAATGGAAAAGACTAGAGATCTCTTCAAGAAAATTAGAGATACCAAAGAGAGGCACAATAAAGGACAGAAACGGTATGGACCTAACAGAAGCAGAAGATATTAAGAAGAGGTGGCAAGAATACACAGAAGAACTGTACAAAAAAGATCTCCATGACCCAGATAACCACGATGGTGTGATCACTCACCTAGAGCCAGACATCCTGGAATGTGAAGTCAAGTGGGCCTTAGGAAGCATCACTACAAATAAAGCTAGTGGAGGTGATGGAATTCCAGCTGAGCTATCTCAAATCCTAAAAGATGATGCTGTGAGAGTGCTGCACTCAATATGCCAGCAAATCTGGAAAATTCAGCAGTGGCCACAGGACTGGAAAAGGTCAGTTTTCATTCCAATCCCAAAGAAGGGCAATGCCAAAGAATGTTCAAACTACCACACAGTTTCACTCATCTCACATGCTAGCAAAGTAATGTTCAAAATTCTCCAAGCCAGGCTTCAAAAGTACGTGAACCATGAACTTCCAGATGTTCAAACTGGACTTAGAAAAGGCAGAGGAACCAGAGATCAAGTTGCCAACATCCACTGAATCATCAAAAAAGCAAAAGAGTTCCAGAAAACATCTGCTTCTGCTGAATTCAATAGACATCTGCAATGACTCTTTTCCAAATAGGGCAGGAAACACTCTAGTCATTTGATGTGAATATCTTTTGGGGACCATTTTCTGGCTTAATATATTTCTCATTATCATTTACATTGTCAGTAATGAATATATAAGATCAATCTGCTGGCCAGGGCAGACTGATGCAGGATATTGAGTTTTGAATTTGGATGTGGGGATGAGATAGGAAGGAAAAGTCGAGTGTTTTCTCTGGAAGGCTGGCTTGGGTGGACAGCTCGGTGAGAGACCTTGGGTGGCTGGGAAGTAGCATAGAAGACTCTGGTATGGAGGAAAGAGTATAGAAAGAGCAAGAAAGGGGTGGTGAGCCAAGATTTAACTTTCGTTTGTTTTTAATAAGCTGAATGTGAGTGATCCTGACTCTCTAAATCCTCTATATATATAAGGAAATGGGCACTCTCAGACACTGCTGGTGAGATGGGTGGAGTTGGTAAAATCCTTTTGGAGAACTGGAGAACAATTCTACATATATATTATACACTTCTATCCAGTAATTCTATGTCTAGAAATCTATTTTAAGGAAATAATCAGAATACAGGAAGATTTATGCACAAAGACATTCCTATACCTTTTTAAGGTACTCTTGAATGTTGAAATCAGCTCAAATGTCTATATTTAGAGAGTAATAGTTGAGTGAATTATGGTTCATCCATATGAGGAAATATAGTCATAAAAATTATGTTTATGAAAAGTGTACCATAACAT
>SJYQ01007757.1:57257-69037 GCA_006410935.1 Redunca redunca
AAAAAGTTGGCTTAAAGCTCAACATTCAGAAAATGAAGATCATGGCATCTGGTCCCATCACTTCATGGGAAATAGATGGGGAAACAGTGGAAACAGTGTCAGACTTTTTTTTCCTGGGCTCCAAAATCACTTCAGATGGTGACTGCAGCCATGAAATTAAAAGATGCTTACTCCTTGAAAGAAAAGTTATGACCAACCTAGATAGCATATTCAAAAGCAGAGACATTACTTTGCCGACTAAGGTCCATTTAGTCAAGGCTATGGTTTTTCCAGTGGTCATGTATGGATGTGAGAGTTGGACTGTGAAGAAGGCTGAGTGCCGAAGAATTGATGCTTTTGAACTGTGGTGTTGGAAAAGACCCTTGAGAGTCCCTTGGACTGCAAGGAGATCCAACCAGTCCATTCTGAAGGAGATCAACCCTGGGATTTCTTTGGAAGAAATGATGCTAAAGCTGAAACTCCAGTACTTTGGCCACCTCATGCGAAGTGTTGACTCATTGGAAAAGACTCTGATGCTGGGAGGGATTTGGGCAGGAGGAGAAGGGGACGACCCAGGATGAGATGGCTGGATGGCATCACGGAGTCGATGGACGTGAGTCTGAGTGATTCTGGGAGTTGGTGATGGACAGGGAAGCCTGGCGCGCTGCGATTCATGGGGTTGCAAAGAGTCAGACACGACTGAGCAACTGAACTGAACTGATAGGCCTAGTAACTGTATCCCCTCAGGACTGGCCACCTATCCTTCGTCTTTCCATGGGTATCGTCTATGTTGCTAGCTGTGGTCTACTCCTAGGGAGCTACTTCCTCTGCACTGTCTAACTAACAGCCCCATGACTCCTCTGTTCTTTATCCTTGCTGCACTCCCCAGCCTTCTGGCTGCTCCCTGCCCCTGCTCTGACATTTATTCCTATGTACATTCCTCATGTTATAATACAGCTCCAAAGCCATGTACCATGAACCTCGGGGGTGGGAAGTCCAAATCCCTACTCACTGTTAAAGTACAAAAGAGAGGGAGTTTCGTGAGTACCTGCCATAAGCCAAATGGAAGAAACATACGTTTCTATCTATTAACCACTGGGGGTACTCAGATGGGCGCGGGGTACTAGATTAAAATCGGGAAAAGAAACAAGAACAAGTCATAAAGAATGTAATTTCCTGGTTACAGGCGACCCCTGAGCTTTATAAACGCCTAGACTTTCTTCCCCAATTACGGGCTCTCTTAAAACCTCCCTCTGGCAACCAACACCTTACCTGCCTTCTCAACTCTTCCTTCCAGTTCTTCCAGTACACGCAACACACATCCCAGTGTTGGATATGCATGTCACTGTCTCCCTTACCGCACATAGCAATTCCTTTACCTTCAACCCGGCTGTTACGGGGCAACTATACGCCCCCTTCCCAACAAAAAACTACACAACTCCATGGGCCAGTCTCTGACAATGTCCTACTCTCAGCCTCTTCAAACTTAACCTGTATTAACTACTTTAGTCCCAACTACACTGGTCTTACAAACTCTGCTCCATCCTTCTGTTCCACTTGGGTTTTCTGGAACAGGACAAATAATTGCACCAATCCGGGAATATTTATTCTCTGCAGGACCTATGCATATTCATGTCTCCCATTGGACCCCCCTGGACCTTGCATCTTGGTCTTCCTGACCCCAGGCCTAACATTCCTCAAAGAAAAGGTAGAACAAATATTCTACCCCTAAGGGGAACTTTCCCACAGGAAAAGATGAGCTGTCATAGCCCCCGTCCTGATTGGGACTGGCATAACAGCAGCCCTAGGCACTGGGATTGGAGGCATCTCAACCTCTGCCCATTTCTACTACAAGCTGTCCCAAGAACTTAATGAAGACATGGAGCAGGTAGTGGAGTCGTTCGTTTCAATTCAAAGACAAATTAACTCATTAGCTTCTGTGGCCCTTCAAAATAGGCGAGCCCTGGACCTTCTCACCACAGAAAAGGACCCCCTACACCTGCCCATAAGACTTATCACCCCCTGTCCAAAAACCTTCCACCCCCTACACCTGCCCATAAGACTTACCACCCCCTGCCCAACTAACTACAAATGCCATCTCAACTAAAGAATACCACAAACATCCTGCCTGATTAACGTTTCCCTTATCGCTTCCACAAACCTCCTTATAAATATGGAGGCTCCCTTTTCCCTCTCCGTGCTCAGCCTAGTCGTTAGGCTGACTGTCGCCCCTCCTTGCCTGAATAAAGGTAATATACTTCTGTTGAGGTCGTCTTTCCTCTTTCTGCCTCAGCCTGAACTATACCTTACATCTAGGGTGAATACCTGGGAGTGGGATTGCTGGGTCATATGCTAAGTATAGGTTTAATTTGATAAGAAACTGCCACACTGTTTTCTAGAGTGGCTGTACCATTTTATTATTATTATTATTTTACAATATTGTATTGGTTTTGCCATACATCAACATGAATCTGCTACAGGTATACACGTGTTCCCCATCCTGAACCCCCCTCCCACCTCCCTCCCTGTACCATCCCTCTGGGTCATCCCAGTGCACCAGCCCCAAGCATCCTGTATCCTGCATCAAACCTGGACTGGTGATTCATTTCACATATGATATTATACATGTTTCAATGCCATTCTCCCAAATCATCCCACCCTCTCCCTCTCCCACAGAGTTCAAAAGACTGTTCTATACATCTGTGTCTCTTTTGCATTTCTACCAGCAATGTAGGAGAGTTCCAGTGGCCCTCCATCCTTGTCAACACTTGGTATTATTATTTTTATTTTAGCCACCTTAATAGATACAAAGTTGCATTTCATTGTGGTTTTAATTTGCATTTCCCTAATAGCAAATGATATTAAACATTTTTTATGTGCTAATTTGTTATCTGTATATTGTATTTAGGGAAGTGTCCATGAAAACAGGAGCCTGGTGGGCTACAGTTCATGGGGTTGCAAAGAGTTGGACAGACTGAGGAACTGAGCATGCACACACTAAATCCTTTGACCATTAAAAAAAAAATTGTTTGTTTTCTTAACATTGAGTTTTGAGAGTTCTTTATATACCACGGATTCAAGGTAACAGTGGTCGCAACAAATAGCTTCTCACAGCTCTTTAGGATAAAAATCACATCTTTATCATGTTTGTTAAGTCCACAGGATCTGGCCTCCCCTTGCCTTGCCTCATGAGTATAATTTTAGACCTCTCTTCCTTCAACTCTATTTTCTAGCAACATTGGACTTTTTATGTTGTCTCATGCTCTTTCCCATTTTAGGATCTTTGCATATCTGATGCTCCTTCAAATCTGTAGTGGAAAAAGCTTCCTTATCTTTTTTGAGCTTCTGTGTTCTCATCTGGAAAACAGAGATAATAACAGTACCTACTTCAGAAAGCTATTGTGAGGAGTAAATGGGTCAGGTATGTTCAATCCTTAGTACAGTGTCTGGCACAGAGCAAGCGCTCAATAATTGGGAACTGTTACTAAATTCAGCCTGTCAGATTATATGCTTGTTTTAGTTTCTTTGCTGACACCTTTGGTTGCTATTCTATCTTATGCAAAAGGAATTGCTTCCGACTACTACAGCAACCCAGGTGGAGTGAAATGAGTGTTCAACGTATGCAGAGCTGATGACCAGGAGGTCAGCAGGCCCATCTGGGTCTCAGATTCAGACTCAGTTAGAAATAACTCCATGAAGATTTCCCAAATATGCATTGACAGGATTGAAAGAAACAAATGCTGATAACTTTGAACTTGTGTCTCAGTACCAGTGCACTATGAATTAATATTTCCTATATCTTACCCAGATCTTGAGTGCCATGTGGAAAATTTTTATGTTTCTGACTCAAATTATTTCATTCCAGCCAACTCTGTAAGTATGTTGGACTTGAGTGCCTGGTCCTGAGCAGTGGTATCTTTACTATACTATAGTTAGGTGTATGAACTCTACATCTTAACTGTCTAGGTTTGAATCCACCATTTACAAGACCTGAAACCCTAAGCAACCTCTTTGTGCATTAGTTCATTCATCTGTAAAATGAGGATTGAGAGTTTGTGAGCAATGTGAGTTAATATGTGAAAAATGTTTTATGTGTTTGCCATTAGCTTTGCGTTGTAATCAGATCATTGCACTTATTACAAAAAAAGGTAAGCAGGGGAGAAAGGGAGAAGCAGGGCCTTTCCCTACTTTTGAAAGGTCTCAAGTCTTAAAGGCACTTAGCAGTCTTACGGAGAATTCCTTTTGGGGGAGCCAGAAAAACAGAAAATTTCCACAAGGAGGTGTCATTTGCATCTATCCTGAATAGGGTTGCCGGGAATTCCATGGGATGTGGGGTGACGTTTTCCTCCAGGCTGCCGTGGGTTTGCGGGGCTCTGCAGCTGCCCTTGGTGTGGCCGCAGGAACCCGAGCCGTGTCCACCCCTCGGCGCCAACCGGCTCCCGATCCCGTTGCCGGCTGGCCCGGTGGCACCGCCTCCTGCCTCTGGTCACGAAAGTTTCCAGCCGCTCGCTGCGTGCTGGACGTGACTGGCGGCAGTTGCACGTCCCACAATCGCGCTCGCTGACTGACAGCGCCTCGGTGCAATGGCAGCCAGCGGGAGCCTTCGGGCCGCGTTCTAGAGCGGCCACTGGGCGCCGAGAGCCGGGCGCAGCAGCCGGAAAGGGGCGGGGCGGGAGGAGTGGCGACCGGGCCCGCGAGGTGCTAGGCGTTTTCCACGCGTTCGGACGCTGGGTCGGTCTCATTTTCTGCCGCTGTCTCATCCCCTGGCCTCTCGCTGCAGCTGAATTGCCAAGATGTCGCTTTCTAACAAGCTGACTCTGGACAAGCTGGATGTGAAGGGGAAGCGGGTCGTCATGAGGTAATCCTTGGGGTTCTCCCGCAGCCTCTCCGGCCGGGGCCGACTTCTTTCCCTCCTGCCTCAAGTGACCTTTAGCCCTACTCTCGGCCCCGAGGGCTCTAGCCCAGCAGGGCGAGGCTGGACACCATTGTGGCTGAGGTTTTGTCCGGGTTTAACGGTTTCTGACCTCATTTCCCCAGCCCAGAAACTGAGCCGAATTTGCTCTTTGCAGGGGTGGATCCTCCCGGGGAGGATCAGATTGCGGGGATCCATTTTGCCTTCTTTTCTTATTTCTGAAAGGCAGTTCCGTCGCCTCCAGTTCTCAGTTGGTGAGGTGGGACCTGATGCTTAGCCTGCAGATCCCTAGGCCTCCAGTGAAGGGACCTTGAAAGGTCCTTTGGATAGTTTTCCTTCCTCCACCATCCTAGACCACCCAGACAAATGAGAAACGGCCCACATTTCTAAGGTCCCTGCCCAAAGGGACATCTTTCCCAGAGGATGTTGATTTCGTTGTTCAGGAGTAGAATCCACTAAAGCGTTGAGGGTAGGAAGGTGAGGTAGGGTGGGGCGCACCGAAGGAGGCCCTGCAGAGCTTATGTAACAGGCCTCTGCCGCCCTGTAGTGTCTTTGGACTACAGGCCTTGGGTTTTGCATCAGGATTGTGACACATACTGGGTAATGGTGGAGCAGGGTGTGGCTGCTCATTCTTGATGTTCTCTAACCTCACTCCCAGAGGTGGCTAGAGAAGCAGGATATTAGAATATTAGAAGTGGGGAAGGCTAGCTACCTGCCTTGGGGTCTCTTACTACAAACATGTGGATCCCTGGCCACATGGCTTCTCCCTTGTTTGCCAAAATTACTAGTATGATGTATGGAGTATTTACATTTTTCCTTTTTGTAACGTGTACATTTATTCATGCCAGGAGCTAATTGCAGGAATTCAGTTAGGTATGTAACTGACTTGACCTTGATAGGATCCAAGGGTGGTGCTTTTGCCAGCATAAGGGCTTGACAGCATTGGGTAGTCTTGTCCTTTTAGGGAAGTGGTTGATTGATGGGCAGGCATGTGAATGATGTGATCCTTTCCCAATTTGGGCTGGCTCAAGAGAGGGCAACTTTTTTATATTAACGGATTCAGAAAGCAGTAGGGGATCTTCCTTTACTTAAGGCTTAAACTAGGTAGGTGCTGTGAATTGGTGTACTTTGTGGATGCCCTAAAAGTTAATGTAGCTCTCCCCTTCCCTCTAATTTCATTATGGCCACTATTAGTTTACGAGTGGCCTTCTCCGCCCTGCTATGGCAATAATCAGAAGAACCCAATGGCTTATGGCCGTGAAAAACACCTGGTGTCCCCTTTTGCTAAATCACCTAGTCCTTTGCAATCTGAACAGAGTAGGAATCACAGCCATCTTGCTGCTGCTTCTGCTGCTGCTGCTAAGTCGCTTCAGTTGTGTCCGACTCTGTGCAACCTCATAGACAGCAGGCAGCCCACCAGATTCCCCTGTCCCTGGGATTCTCCAGGCAAGAACACTGGAGTGGGTTGCCATTTCCTTCTCCAATGCATGAAAGTGAAAAGTCAAAGTGAAGTCGCTCAGTCGTATTTGACTCTGTGACCCCATGGACTGCAGCCTACTGGGCTCCTCCATCCATGGGATTTTCCAGGCAAGAGTACTGGAGTGGGGTGCCATTGCTTTCTCTGATATCTTGGAGAACCTTCCTACAATTGCAGTCTGGGGCTTTATCTCCTCTTTTCCCAGGTTTGAGGAATTATCTGAGCTGGCTGAGAGTGAGACTGGAGGAGGTGCTTATCTTTTCTCCCTCTGGACCTAATTTGAAATATGTTTCTGCCCCAGGGCTCAAAGTTTCATTTAACACAGATTAACCGTAAGCCTTGAAATGATTGGCTAGCCCTGTTTTGCTGGTGGAAAATGACCTATCCAAGGTCATTGAACTAGCAAGTTGGTTGCAGAACCAGAACTAGAATTTGGGTCTCCTTGGCTACCAACCAGATCCTCTAAATTCTTGGATGTAGTGAACAAGGACAGGTTAAAATAGACCTTTTGTCGGCTGAAGGTTGCAGTCAATAATTTTCTCCTGTAATCTGGATAAATTCTACTTATCTGATTTGAGGACAGGAAGTTGCTTTTTCCCCAGATTATTAATGTAGCTCTTGAACATTGTAGGATTGCTTTTTCCAAGAGTTTAGGTAGCCTTATGTCAGCTCAAATTTCTTTTTGTTTTAATTGCCTTTATGTAGTGGTTGCTGGCAGTGTTGCGGAAGTGGAGCCTCCAGAGTAGTGGCTGCTTCACTAGCCTCCTTTCTTTGTCTTGCAAAAGAGAGCTGTGATGTTTAGGGCCCCTGCTTTGAACTGCCAAGGGAAATTGACTGATTTGTTGAGGGAACTTCCTGATAGCCAGAAATCTGACTAGATAATTACCAGGTTGTACCTCAGTTTGTTAGGATTCCATTTGACTTTATAGACCTTGAGTAAATTTCCTGTTTAATTTTGCTGTGTCATTTCCTTTCTTCCTCTCATAGGTTGCCAGTCATACTCCTTTGCCGACTGGTGAAGCACTTCCCTTTTGCTTGCTCTCCCTCCTCCATTTTTTAAAAACCTCACAGTTTTTCTCTAACCTGTTGTAACTTGTTAAGCAACAGCTACAAGTTGGTGTAGTGGAAGAAGAAACAGGGAGGAAAAACAGCAGAGAAGAAAAGAAGTCTCTGAGAGAGTCAGTTAGTTATTAGTCGCTCAGTCGTGAGGTCTCCCACGAGGCTTCTCTGTCCATGGAATTCTCCAGACAGGAATACCGGAGTGGGTTGCCATTTCCTGCTCCTGGGGATCTTCCTGACCCAGGGATTGAACCTGGGTCTCCTGCATTGCAGGCAGATTCTTTACTGTCTGAACCACCAGGGAAGCCCTCTAAGAGAGCCATAATACCCCTATTTCCTGATCAGGGACAGTGAAGTAAGGGTGGGAATGGTTTCTTGGAGAGCTTTTAATGGAACTGGGCCTGGACTTCTGAGATGTCAGGTGATAGAGATTTGATATCCTTATTACAACTAAATTAATATTTTTAAGATTCATTCTGAAATAGTTATTTGTTCATAGAACATTGCAAAGGTAATATAGAGAGGCCCTGTGTTCACCCAGTTTCCTTCATTGGATACATCTTACATAATTACAGTACAATATCAAGAGTAGGAAGGAAGTTGACATTAGAATAAAGCGTATAGTTCTTTGTTGTTTTATAACGTGTAGATTTGTGTAACTCCCACCACTATCCAAGATACAAAACTAATTTTCTTTGAGCAGCACCAAGATCTCCCTATGTGTCATCCTTTAGCATCTTGGCCCCTCTCCCTCCATTCCTAAACCCCTGGTAACTACAAATCTGTCCTGCATTTCTATAATTTTATTTCAATATGTTATATAAGTGGGATCACACATGGCATTTTTTCACCCAGCATAATACCCTCAAGATTTATCCATATTGTTGTATGTATCAGTTGTTCATTCCTTGGATTGCTGAATAGTAGTCTATGGTATGGGCTTCCTGGGTAGCTGAGCTGGTAAAGAATCCACCTGCAATGCAAGAGACCCCAGGTCGATTCCTGGGAAGGTCCCCTGGAGAAGGGATAGGCTACCCACTCCAGTATTCTTGGGCTTCCCTGGTTGCTCAGACAGTAAAGAATCCACCTGCAATGCCAGGGACCTGGGTTCAGTCCCTGGATTGGGAAGATCCCCTAGAGGAGGGCATGGCAACCCATTTCCATGTTCTTGCCTGGAAAATCCCATGGACAGAGGAGCCTGGCAGGCTGCAGTCCAGTGGGTCGCAAAGAGTCGGACATGACTGAAGAGACTTAGCACACATGCTTAACCTTTTGAGGAATTTTCAGACTGTTTTCCAAAGCAGCTGCATCATTTTACATTCCTACGGGCATATGAGTGATCAATTTCTCTGCATCCTCACTAACGCTTAATGTCATTTTTTATTTCATCCATTATGATATGAGTGGTGTGTAGTGATATCTGACTTTGTTCCTGAGGCTGAGCTTAGGATCAAGAGAAATAGAAAAGGAAAGGGTGCAGATTTTACACAGGATAAGTGAAATGTGTAGGCCAGAGCAGTTTCTGTGGTGGAGTCCTCAGAGAGGAGATGTTAAAAGCAGAGTTGTTGTTAACAGTCTAGGAGATGATGGGGGAAGGTAATCCACAAGCAACGAGAAGAAAATATAAGTCCTTTTCTCATCAGTAAGCTACGCCATGGCAGCATGGGTAGATGAGATAGATTCTTGAGTGTTTCTAGAGAATTTCTTCTGTCTCATGGTTCTGGGATAGGGAATAGCACTGAAGAGGTGGCTTGTGCTCTGCCACTTGCTGTTAACCCTTTTGAATGTGGGCCTTCTTGGAGGCTTGCAGAGGGTGGGGGAAAATGATCCATGGTAATGAGATACTCTATCCTCTTTGGAATGCTCTGAGCCTTGCTCAGGATATTTTAAGAAGGTGCTTAGAATCAGAATCAAGTAGCCTGAAATTAAGTAGACTGTTTCTTTTTTCAGAGGCATACTACTTTTATTTTTCAAGATTTTAAATAAAATATTTGAATATAGAATTAATCCTTCATCTTTGGAAAGGTTATTCTTCAGTGAAGTAGATAGAGTACAGGCCTAGGGGACATAAGGAAATTGGGGGTCTTCTTAGTTGGTTTAGGATTTTGTAATTGTCTGCCAAGCCTCAGCCTAAGAGAGGAAGGATTAGTGATGGAGCTTTATGGTCAGACACAGCAACAAGTCTTTTTGAATCAGTCTTACCTTCACTGTTGTCCTTTGGTGCGTGCTGCTAGCTGTTTTTAGTAATGGTTGATGTGCCTTTTAGATCACAGAATCATGTTTTGGAGAAGTCCTCACATGAATAATAATAGTTACCACTTTTATGGCACTCTTTATCAGTTATTCTCCTAAGCACTTTGCAGATTGCTAACTCATTTAATTCTCACAATAACTGTGAAGTAGATACTATCATCTCCATTCTATAGATGAGAAAGAAATCAACCTAAAAAGGATCTTGGCAGGTGAAACCTTACAGATAGCTAGCCACCACACATCATTGCTTTCTAGGGGATTGATCAGAACCCCTGAAGCTCCCTCTGGTGTCCTGTCTAAGTCACTACTCCCACTCTCTTCTGCATGGCTAATCACTATCTTCTAATACTGCTGATTATTTTTAAGGTGACTTTTGAACTTTCACTTATTTAACTGGTTCACTAAAAGTGCCTCTCATAATCTTTGAGGGAATGATAATTTGATCGTGGCTCTGAACTTGATGCTTTGTTTCTTTTTCAGAGTAGACTTCAATGTTCCTATGAAGAACAACCAGATAACAAACAACCAGAGGTAATGTCCCTGCTATACCCTGAGCTAGGTTTAAGATGTATGTGGGTCTGAGTATATGTAATGAAATGGTTTTCCATTCTTATTGTAGAATTATGGCACCTTAAGCTGCATGATCTTGGCTTTCAGCCAACCCACCATCTGGTTTGCTTTCTTATGACAATTTAGAAATTAAAAAAAATTCATTTTAAGAAGGTGATTTTTTCCTCTTCTTTTTTTAATTTGAAGAATTTGGGGCTGTACATTTTAAAAGATTATCAAGGTTTAAGGTTACTTAGCTTTCCTGAAAAATGAAGAACTGTGCATGTAGTTTTACAAGCCCCTATTTTAGCTGGACCCCATAAAATCAGTTTTTGAGAATTTTGATTTAAGGGAAAAGACTTCGGAAGTAATACTTTCAGTCAGTTTAGGCTTTCCACATGTCTTGGCTCCTAGATTCAGCAGCAGAAATTTTAAGTGATAGTATTGTTCTTGCTTTTGATTAGATTCTAAAAGATTTTTATTTTAAATGAAGGGTTTGAACTGGAAAGGTATGTTCTAATGATCTAGGCTTGTGCTGTCTAATAAAAATATAATAAAAGCCACATGTAATTTAAGATTTTCTAGTTGCCCCTTTAAAAAGTAAACAGATTAACTTAATTTTAACATTTAATCCAGTAAGTCCCAAATAACCATTTTAATATATAATCAATTAAAAATTAGTGAAAGGAACATTTAACTTTTTTGGTATTAAGTATTTGAGATCCAATACGTATTTTACTCTTAAACAACATACCAATCTGGCTAACCACATATCCAGTATTCAGGAGGTCCCTGTGGCTAATGGCTACCATGTTGGACAGTGCAGGTATAGACCTAGAACATTTTTAGATATTGGCCCCAGAACAGAGCCTGGCATTCTGTCAAGCACATCCCTCCTGCACCATAGTGGAAGGTATAAGCCATCTCTGACCCTTCTTGGCTTTTTTGTTATTTTCTGCAGCATACATAAAAGATTAGAAATATGCCTATCAAGGTATTTTATGAGTAGAAAGCAGAGAAACAAGTCTGAGTAGATCTTCATTTTCAGAAATCCATGGAGTTGATAAATAAAATGAAGCATTAGAAATAATAGAACTTTGCTGTTAAGGGAAAGCGCCGAAGATTAATTTGGTTTCATTGGGCAGATGTACCTGATGAAGGTTTCTTGTTTATTTGGTATAATTGAGTTTTTATATCTGCCAAATAGCATAAGATAGTTAGAAATATAACTTGGCTTTTTATTATTCCATTCTTTGCTGAAATGTCATCTTATTAGAGACACCTTCCCTGGCTACCCTCTCTAAAATCCCCTCCACCACTATTCTCCAGTTGTTCTTGTCACTGTACCTTGCTTTATTTTCTCCATAGTTCTTATCACTTCTGTGAGAGCAGAAATTATTTTATTTACTGTTGTAGTCTCAGAAATCTGATATAGTAGCTGCTATAAAAGTAGCACTCAATAAATATTTGTTGAATAAATAAATATTTTCTTTGTTATCAGGTTTAATTTCTTAAATACTGCTAAGAATGGAAAGTTAGTATTGGGTTTGT
>SJYQ01007757.1:70836-88439 GCA_006410935.1 Redunca redunca
GTCAGACAACAAATATTTTAGGTTTTGTGGGTCAGACGGTCAGTCACAACCTTACATAGTCTCTGTTGGAACTATTCAACTCTACCATTGTTGTACAAAAGCAGCCATAGGGGGAAAAACCAAAAAAAATTTAAAAGGCAACCATAGATACCTACAAAATAGATTACTGTGACCTGACAACCAGGATTTAAATATTAAATGATAGAGCTGGCTCTTTTGAGGATGATTTCGAATTTGCCTATTCATAGAAAGGAAGCTGGGCTTCTCACGTGGCTCAGTGGTAAAGAACCCACCTGCCAATGCAGGAGCCTCAGGTTCGATCCCTGTGTGGGAAAGACTCCTGGAGGAGGGCATGGCAACCTACTCCAGTATTCTTGCCTGGGAAATCCCATGAACAGAGGGGCCTGGTGGGCTACAGTCCATAGAGTCGCAAAGAATTGGATACAACTGGGCATGCATGCTACTGGAGATCAGTGGAGAAATAACTCCAGAAATAACTGCCTTTCTGAGACCTAGGTTTTTAAAAAAAAAAAATATGAAGGTACCTGTCATTCCTTATCTTAAGAAATAAGAAGGGAATCAGAAAGCACCCTTTATACTTTCTACTCTTAATGTCTTTAGTATCTTGGGGAACAAGATGCTCTGAGGCAAGCATCTCAATCTCCTGTTGTGCTTCTGACATTTCTTAAGGTCATCAGAGTGCCTGCTTTCAAGCAGTTTCTTTTCTTAGCACTGCAGGCTCAGGTCTTGCCATATCTTGCCTTTGGCATGGTCTTGCTACAGTAGTAGGAGTTAAATGCTGACCTAAAACTTGGTGCCCTTTTAGACTGAAACTCAAGCTGTTCAACTCTTGGGCTTAGAAATGGCAGGAGACAAGTTGAGGCAAAACATTAATACAGTAAGTGATGAACCAGCTGTGCTAGTCTATGTCTTTGCGGGTAGTTTACTTTACATTTAGTGTTCAGTGGCTTTTCATGCTTGAAATTTTTGGAGCCAGCCATAAGTTCAAAGTGAATAAAAAACGAAGTGAGGCATGAAAGTTTTTCTTTATGCAGGATACCTGCATTATCTTTTAGGAGCATTCTCTTCCTTCTGGTTCCTGGCAGATAAAAAATGAGAAATAGGTTCTGATTATTATTAATTTTTATAATACCTTTTTCATAGACAGCTTTTAATTTGTGTCATTTTCCCATGAACAGTTCTTAAATAGAGAAGTTATCTTCCCTTTTTAATAGATGGGAAAGGATAGAGAAAAACTTGACAAAGGTTAAACAGTAAATTAGTGTCAGACGTGGGCCTAGAACGCAGGTCTCCTGCCATTTGGGCAGTGTTTTCATGACTACATATCTTGCAGTCACCGTTGGCAGATAATATTCCATTCTAAAGAGATTATGGGGGCTCTACACTTTAGTTTTAGCATTAATGCCCCTCTATTCTTTGGGCCACTAGAGGAAAGCCCATTCTTTGTGACACTTCACTTCACTGTATAGGAGAATGGGAGTGGACAGTGACTAAACATCTGCTTGGACACTTCTCTGCCATAATCCCCCTCATCTGGCTTTCTGTGCATCTTTGCTTTGTTTCCTACTGGAGACTCATTGNTCCTGCTGTCCTGCTTTCTTTCCCCTATGAAAAGGGTAGTATCCCTGGATAGTGAGCTGACATTCAAAACCATATGTTTGACATCAACTTTCTGTCCCTCTATCTTTTTTGTAGAAGTGTATTATTTTCTCAGATGCCTAACTTCCAGGGAAAGCTATATGAATTACCTCCTTTTGATATATACAATGTTTCTGAGGTGCTTTTCTGTTGTCAGGTTTCCATCTGCGTTCTCTGTCCCAGCTTGTCCTTGTTGCTTTCATGAGAAATATTTATAAGAGCTTTTTTCCGTTTGCAGAAAGGTCTTGGCAGCTAGCAGCTTGACTCAAGTATAATCCTAAATTTTACAAGGAGAATGTGTTAAAATGAAGTAGTGAGTCAAGGAGAGAGAAGGATAATTTGTATTTTGTCCTAGGAGCTGGAGACAGACCAGTGGGATGTGATTAGAGGTTAAGCTGTGATTCAGGAATCTTAGGTTTGCAATTTGAGGGAAGGCAAAGGAGAGCAGAAACATACAGAAATGAGCAAAAGATCTGGAATATTTGGAAGAAAGAACAGATCCTGTTGCTAGTTTTGAAAATTGCTATCCTGCCAACTCAGGGTTTTTAGATATGTTGAAGAGGACTCTTGGTATGAAATGCTTTTACAGTTTCTTTGGAATCATCAATATCTCCCTGTTTTGTTTTTCTCTTCAGGTTAAAGCTGAGCCAACCAAAATAGAAGCCTTCCGAGCTTCACTTTCTAAGCTAGGGGATGTTTATGTCAACGATGCTTTTGGCACTGCTCACCGAGCCCACAGGTACTAACAGTTTTTTGTTCATTGTCAAACTGAGAGCATTATTTCTCTGTTTACTTAAGCAGCCAAAGCTCTGGAATGGTTTTGGAAATTTCTGTGTTGTATTGTGATCTTTTTGGATTCTATCTCTAATTGGAGCTACAAATAAAACTGTGGTTCTTGTTGAGTATCCCTGATCTAAGGATGAAATAAAAGTAAAAAATGTTTAGGATTGTGGTACTTTTTGTCGAGCTTTAGGAAATGTTGTTCTGTCTTACTTCGGATATTTCATGGAGAGCTCTCCCTTTGTGATTGCTGTGGGAGCAGAGTCTTAGGCTATCAATAGGAAGCAAACGGAGGAATCCTTCCCTGTTGTCATCACCCGGCTGATAATTTGTTGTGGTTAAACCCTTGGCCTGAAGACTATTAATTGGGTATCTTAAATTCTACTTAAGGTAGTTGCTTTTCACTTGTTCTCCTTTATCCTGCATTATTAGCCAAAAACCTTATCTTGTACTTAAGTGTTTTGTTGTAGTTTGGGGATGAAAACCATGGTGTCCTGGAGTCTCAAAAGTGAAAGTATTTCAGTGATAAGGAGAAGGCCTCTAGAATTGGGAGAATTGCTAAGGATTGACTAAAATTTGAATGTCTCTGTTCCTTTCCAGCTCCATGGTAGGAGTAAATCTGCCAAAGAAGGCTGGAGGTTTTTTGATGAAGAAGGAGCTGAACTACTTTGCCAAGGCCTTGGAGAGCCCCGAGCGACCCTTCCTGGCCATCCTGGGCGGGTACAGAGAACTCTTCAAGATCATGCTTTAAGTAGTGTTTTATACCTGGTTCAGTTCAGTTCAGTTTAGTCGCTCAGTTGTGTCTGACTCTTTGCAACCCCATGGAATGCAGCACACCAGGCCTCCCTGTCCATCACCAACTCCTGGAGTATACCCAAACTCATGTCCATTGAGTCAGTGATGAAACCAACCATCTCATCCTTTGTCGTCCCCTTCTCCACCTGCCCTCAGTCTTTCCCAGCATCAGGGTCTTTTCAAATGAGTCAGCTTTTTGCATCAGGTGGCCAAAGTATTGGAGTTTCAGCTTTAACATCAGTCCTTCCAATGAACACCCAGGACTGATGTCCTGTAGGATGGACTGGTTGGATCTCCTCACATTCCAAGGGACTCTCAGGAGTCTTCTCCGACATCACAGTTCAAAAGCATCAATTCTTCGGCGCTCAGCTTTCTTTACAGTCCAACACTCACAACCATACATGACTACTGGAAAGACCATAGCCTCGACTAGACAGACCTTTGCTGGCAGAGTAATGTCTCAGGTTTTTAATATGCTATCTAGGTTGGTCATAACTTTTCTTCCAAGGAGTGTCTTTTAATTTCATGGCTGCAGTCACATTCTGCAGTGATTTTGGAGCCCCCCAAAATAAAGTTAGCCATTGTTTCCACTGTTTCCCCATCTATTTGCTATGAAGTGATGGGACCAGATGCCATGATCTTAGTTTTCTGAATGTTGAGCTTTAAGCCAACTTTTTCACTCTCCACTTTCACTTTCATCAAGAGGCTTTTTAGCTCCTCTTCACTTTCTGCAATAAGGGTGGTGTCATCTGCATATCTGAGGTTATTGATGTTTCTCCCAGCAATCTTGATTCCCGTGTGTGCTTCCTCCAGCCCAGCATTTCTCATGATGTACTCTGCATAGAATTTAAATAACTAGGGTGACAGTATATAGCCTTGGCATACTCCTTTTCCTATTTGGAACCAGTCTGTTGTTTCATGTCCAGTTCTAACTGTTGCTTCCTGACTGAATACAGATTTCTCAAGAGGCAGGTCAGGTGCTCTGGTATTCCCATCTCTTTCAGAATTTTCCACAGTTTGTTGTGATCCACATAGTCAAAGGCTTTGGCATAGTCAATAAACCAGAAATAGATGTTTTTCTGGAACTCTCTTGCTTTTCCCATGATCCAGCGGATGTTGACAATTTGATCTCTAGTTCCTCTGCCTTTTCTAAAACCAGCTTGAACATCTGGAAGTTCGCGGTTCATGTACTGTTGAAGCCTGGCTTGGAGAATTTTGAACATTACTTTGGTAGTGTGTGAGATGAGTGCAATTGTGTGGTAGTTTGAGCATTCTTTGGCATTGCTGTTCTTTGGGATTGGAATGAAAACTGACCTTTTCCAGTCCTGTGGCCATAGCTGAGTTTTCCCAATTTGCTGGCATATTGAGTGCAGCACTTTCACAGCATCATCTTTTAGGATTTGAAATAGCTCAACTGGAATTCCATCACTTCCACTAGCTTTGTTTGTAGTGATGCTTCCTGAGGCTGACTTGACTTCATATTCTAGGATGTCCAGCTCTAGGTGAGTGATCACACCATNGTAAGGCCTCCTCAGACAGCCATTTTGCTTTTTTGTATTTCTTTTTCTTGGGAATGGTCTTGCTCTCTGTCTCCTGTACAATGACACGAACCTCCGTCCATAGTTCATCAGGCACTCTGTCTATCAGATCTAGTCCCTTAAATCTATCTCTCACTTCCACTGTATAATCATAGGGGATTTGATTTAGGTCATACCTGAATGGTCTAGTGGTTTTCCCCACTTTCTTCAATATCTGAGCCTACCTGCTAGTAAGGCCATAACTTAGGCTTCCTTGATGCCTCAGTGGTAAAGAATCTGCCTGCAGTGCAGGAGCTGTAGGAGACGTGGGTTCAGTCCCTGGGTGAGGAAGATCCCCTGGTGGACAGAATGGCTTACCCACTCCAGTATTCTTTCTTGGGAAATCCCATGGACAAAGGAGCCTGGTGGGCTGCAGTCCATAGGGTCACAAAGTGTCAGACACAACTGAAGTGACTGAGCACAAGCATGAGGCCATAAATTGGGTGGTTTATTGTCATTAGCACAATCAAACTGGGTGACTGAGGAAAATTTAATAAAGGGAGTATCTGCAAATGTGTGGTTGGGGTTTAGGGAAACACAAAAGGGATAGGACTGTCATCTGAGGAAACCATCATCACCATTCTTAGATCTGAAGGGCAAAAGGGAAGTGATGATTACCAGAATCCAGAGAGGGTAGTTGTGTGGAGATGGAACTCTGATAAGAACTGTGTAGCCTTTGGTCAAAGGATGGAGGATAGTCATCTAGCAGGGAAGGAGCCAGGGAAATAGATACTCTGATCTCATTTTAATGTCTTATTGATGTATCCCCTCTTACCCACAATGGGCTGCAACCCAGCTGGATGTCAGAGGGCAAAGGACCTCCTTGATGCAGTCTATGCAGGTCAGCCTTCTGGGACAGAGAACAGGGTTAGAAAGGATAGAAAATGGTTCTGGGGGGAAGAATTGGAAAGATCCACTATTGCCCACTATTGCTCATCTAACAATTTTTGAAGCACTTGAGCCTTTCAGATATGAAAACCTCCTTATATGTGTTGAATATATTATTTGGAACTCATTTTTTCAGATCCCATAACCTTTTTATATTTTTTCCTATGGGGAAAAGTACTCTGAATAGTGATATGCTACTGGCTTAGTTAAAAGTAGAAATTTCAGAAGTGTAGGTCAAGAGACTAGGAGGATACATTTTAGGTGATAAACTAGGGACAGAGACCTGGGACTTCTTGGATAAGATCTTGTCACTTGGCATGACTAGATAGCAGCCTCTTTATGGCTAGATTCTCCTGACCCATTTATGAGCAGGGTATTTTTTTCACATGGGACTGAACACACTCAGCATTTCCCTATGAAAGCTGACTCTGGAGTTGGGTGTCAATTTCAGGTAGCATAGTTGCTCTCTAGGCTTCATGAGCCCAGTTTCAGGGTCCTAAAAATAGTTAAGGTAGGTACTTGTATCTGTGTCCTGGAAGCATTGTCACTCTTGTGCACTGGATTATAAAGGTCAGCCTCTGATATTTGCTTCTCTGGAGACTAGGACTTGAGTTTTTTTCTCAGTCCTTCCCTAGACCTGGAATATGGGAGTGAGTGCTACCTAGTGCTTATGATTAGGTTTTGGACTCTGCCTAAAATTGCTATTTGGGGGAGGAATACACCCAGTCTGTATTCAGAAATTCTCCATCATTTCAGAAATGCCTTTTATAGTCAGTTTGTTTGAATAAGGATCCAAATGAAGTCTATGCATTATATTTGGTCGTTAGGTATATTTTATTTTATAATAGTTCCCTCTTACTATTTTCATTCTATTGATTTGTTGAAGAAACAGGGTATTTGATGTATAGAACATCCCATGTTCTTTAGATGTTGAATCTCTCCATCCTTTCTCTTTTGCTCTCACTCTCTGTGTGTGTATCTTTTTGTATAAAGCAGTTAATCCATTTTTATCCTTGGTGGTGATCAGTCTTTACAAGTGAGAGATCAGTAGTCTCTTGCCATCCATTCTCCCACATCACTACTGTTGTGAACCTACATTTCACAAATCCTAGCATAAGGCCTCTTACAGAGTAGATATCATCTTGTTTATTGAATGAAGAGGCAAATAAGTCCAAGGTGATTTGCTTATTTAAGTGGGATTTAGATATATAGGAATATTTGTGGAAGGCAAGCCATTACTTATGTGAAGGATTTTAAAGGTTGTGCTTCAGGTGAGTTTGTTATTCTTCTGTTTAGATATGTATATTTCTCTCACAGGGAGGTGAAAGGTATATCTGTGTTTATGTTATTTCCCTTTTCTAGAATATAAGCTCCAAGGGGGTAGGGATCTTTGCTTTTGCCCAGTGATGTTTATGTTTCTTAAAGACCTAGAACAGTGCTTGGCACAGAGTAAGTACTCAGTGTTTTTTAAGATTTTTTTTGATGTGGACCATTTTTAAAGTCTTTATTGAATTTATTACACCATTACTTCTGTTTTACATTCTGTTTTTTTGGTAATGAGGCATGTGGGATATTAGATCCCTGACCAGGGATCAAACCCACACCCCCTGCATTGGAAGGCAAAGTCTTAGGCACTGGACTACCAGAGAAGTCCCACAACCAATGTGTTGAAGCAAGTGGTCCAATAGAATAGTGAATGTCATAAAGCAAATGTTCCAGCAACTAAACATGGACCTAACAGTGTGAATATCTTGTCTATTTTTGCTCAGTATATATTTGTTTGGTATGTAATTTGATACCTGCTTTAGGGTTAGGACAGTTCTCAGTGAGCTTAGGGATCCCACAATTAGCAGCCTTTCTCAAGTATAATTACTAGTCTTGACCTTTGATTTTGGGGGAATGAGAGGGACAAAACAGATCTATTGGAACTTGTGATTTCTTTAGATGATTGCAAGTCTTCTAAGCCCTTGTTGGCCAAAAGCCACACCTTAAAAAGATTTCTTAGTAATGGATTGGCTTTTTGGTGTTGGAGAAACAGGGCAAAGCTAGCCAGTACTTTTTAAAAAATATTTTTTAAAAAAATTAGAGGATAATTGCATAACAGTGTTGGTTTCTGTTGTACAACAACATGAATCAGCTATAACTATACATATATCCCCTCCCTCTTGAGACTTCCTCCTACCCCCTCATCCCACCCCTATAGGTCTTCACAGAGCACCAGGCTGAGAGCCAGTACTTTTGTCACTAAACCTCAGGCTTTGTGTAATACCAGTTCTTTAGTGCTTTGTTCTTTTGGTGATGATTCTTGCTTTCCCTTCCAGAGCTAAAGTTGCAGACAAGATCCAGCTGATCAGCAATATGCTGGACAAAGTCAATGAAATGATTATTGGTGGTGGAATGGCCTTTACCTTCCTTAAGGTGCTCAACAACATGGAGGTAGGAAACCGATGCCAAGTAGATGTGAAATAGCTCTCCATGAGAAATAGGTTATGTAAATTTAAAAAGGAAATTAGCTTATGGCATGAGCTCTAAAAACTCCCATTTTTATTTATTTTGCAAGTTGATTTTCTTTTGTCTTAGAATTATTCCTTTATATTGTGCTGTATTTCATACTGTCTGCTTTGTGAGGTAACCACATTCTTATTATATAGGCTGATCTTCATCATCTTGACTTCCCTATATAGATTGGCACTTCTCTGTTTGATGAAGAGGGATCCAAGATTGTCAAAGACCTGATGTCCAAAGCTGACAAGAATGGCGTGAAGATTACTTTGCCTGTTGACTTTGTCACTGCTGATAAGTTTGATGAGAATGCCAAGACTGGCCAAGCCACTGTGGCCTCCGGCATACCTGCTGGCTGGATGGTGAGTCACTTGGGTGGTTGGTAGTATGAGTGAACAAATACATTTTGGTATCATTCATTCAACCAATAAAATATTAAAGGAAGTGCTCCAAATATGGCAGTGAGCCCTTCCTTCAGGGAGAGTCCATGGGGCAAAAGCAGTGGTATCAGATTGCTGCTAAGACTTTTCATTTGAAAAGTGAGGGCAAAACTGCTTTTTGTTTCTTCATCTATTTAATGTTTATTAAGTACTTAACTGATTGCTGTGAATGATGCTATGTATTTTCATAGTTTGGGCTGATCTGTTGGATTATGTTGGATTAAATATTATTTCTGCCTAGAAACTTGTATAAGAAATTTTTTGTATATGAAAACATAAGGTAGTAC
Organism: Redunca redunca; assembly: GCA_006410935.1. Classification (NCBI taxonomy): domain Eukaryota; kingdom Metazoa; phylum Chordata; class Mammalia; order Artiodactyla; family Bovidae; genus Redunca; species Redunca redunca. Next base: position 79,765 of record SJYQ01007757.1, read on the forward strand.
AATTATTATAAGCAGGGAAAAATCTATGTGTAATTAAGGACTTATTTAAATAGTTGATTGTAGTACTCTCCATTTGTTATCATTCTAATATCTGTAGAAAATTATTAATGTTGACATACTACTTTGCTCATTCGTTGTCCTTTTGTTAGGCATGTGGCTTTAAGTGTGGTTCCAAGAACAGCAGCATCATTTTGAAGCCTGTTAAAAACTGAAAATTCCTGCCCCCTCTCCCAACCTGCTGAAGCAGAAACTCTGGGAGTAGGGCCCAGAAATTTGTGCTTTAACAGGCCATGCTGGTGATTCTGATGCACCTGATGCACCACAAGGTTTGAGAACCACTGATCTAGTTTAGTGTTTTTCAACCTTGGGACTATTGACATCTCAGGTAGTTTTAGTTATGGAGGGCTGTTGTTGCATGGTAGAATGTTTAAGGACTGTTTGCCCACTAGATACCAAGTAGCAACTCCCTACCACCTGTAAATCATGACAGCCAAAAATGCTGAGATATTACCATATGTTCCCTAGGGAGGGGTGGAATTGACCCTAGTTGAAAACCACTGAACTAGTTATAATCAGAAAATAATGTGGCTAAAAATGTTTTTATCAAATAACTTCTGAGGTTTTCCCTTAGACTTGATCTTCCATAAAGGATATGAACAAGTTTGTAATTTTAAAGAATGAAGTGTATCTTGTATCTTTTAGTTCTAGAAGACACTCTGGTATTCAGTCTTGAGTTCTGGTCTTGGTGGAGGTGTGATATTTGTTCCTCTAAGTAGCTTTTCCTGGTAGCTCATCCTCTCTTTTTAAATCTGCCTCTTAGGGCTTGGACTGTGGTCCTGAGAGCAGTAAGAAGTATGCTGAGGCTGTTGCTCGGGCTAAGCAGATCGTGTGGAATGGACCTGTGGGTGTATTTGAATGGGAAGCTTTTGCTCGAGGAACCAAAGCACTTATGGATGAGGTGGTGAAAGCCACTTCCAGGGGCTGCATCACCATCATAGGTAAAGGATACAAAGCTAATGCCATGTGAGCTGGCAGATCAGAGGAAAGTAGAGGAGAAATACTTAACTTTTCCTAGGTTCCTTGGTGCTGGGTGGATCTTGAGAGCTAAGTGGGTATATGATTCATGGAGAAACCTCTAAATGAGATGGAGTTGGGGGGTTACCAGCTACCTTTTGGGCTTGAGAGTACAGTGCCTTATAATTTTGGTGCCAGTCTTTTTTCTCTTCTCTCCTTTCCCCTTTTAATTTGGCTTTTGTTCAACAGGTGGTGGAGACACTGCTACTTGCTGTGCCAAATGGAACACGGAGGATAAAGTCAGTCATGTGAGCACTGGGGGTGGTGCCAGTTTAGAGCTCCTGGAAGGTGAGGATCTTTAATGTTTTTGGCTTATTTGGAGGAATGACAGGGTTTATGCAGTAAGAGTTAAGTAGAATGGAGTGGAGACAGTAGGTGGTAGTGTTATCATTAGAAGTCATGGGCAATACAAATGGAGGAACGTCAAGTAAAGCTCCGGGGTTCTGTTTGATGTGGGGAGGGCCAGATGGGAAGACCTTTATTCTCAAAGAGGTTACACACTAGTATACCTGGGGCCCAGAATGGTAGAAGTTACTCAACTCCTGGCCATATATCCTAGAGAAGAACTGCTATGTTTTTAGGAAGATGGGAGGGAACAGATCTGGCTTAGTGGATCTTGTAGTAATGCTGACTGTGTGTGTGTGTGTGTTCTCTCAAAAACAGGTAAAGTCCTTCCTGGAGTGGATGCTCTCAGCAGTGTTTAGTACTTTCCTGCCTTCTGGTTCCTGTGCATAGCCCCTAAGTCAACATAGCATTGTTTCCATCTCCCCTTGGCATTAGCTAATGTCTTCCCCTTTGTTAACAATCAGCTAGTGAAGGGATGTAGCGCCAGGAACCCTCAAACAGTTGCAGAACATCTCAGCTCATCTTTGCTGTACCTGGAAATTGCCTACATTCTTCAAGATCCCATTTGAATTTCTTAGAGACTAAACCGTTATGCATTTTTGCGTACATATATTTATATTATGCCTGTTAAAACAAGGTGGGCTGTGTTAGCTTAGTTCTCTTCCTAAAGTAGCTTATTCTGATTTCGCTTTGTCATTGTTTCACCACTGAGCACGGAAACAAGATGAAATTCCAATTACTGGTATGGAGGGAGATGAAGTTGGTGATATATTAAATAAATAAAAAGATCCATTGAAACTGGATTTTTTTTTCCTGTCATATTTTGTTATTTAGGATGAGAACAGAATCTTGAGGAAGGGATCAGGTCATCTATGTCCATGTTTCTAAGTAACATGCTTAAGCTGTTAACATCTCGATTTCCTAAACAAGGTATCTGTTAATTTCATACATGGGGAGATTTAGCTCCCTTATAGCCTCTGTTCCATATATACTTCCCCTATTTGATTCTTCCAGTATAGTTTTGTCATAATTTGAGATTTAATTAATAGAGCCTACATTGTGATTATAACTACAATTCACAGCTGAACTATGCCATGATTATATTTCCTTATAAAGCTTCTTTGGAGTTAAAAAATAGTTTTAAAAATTGGTGTCTTTTTTTCTGTGTATCTATCACTGATTCATTCCCAACATACTCAAATGTACCAGTTGGTTCTTTCTTTTGGCTGCACTGTGTGGCATGTGGAACTTCCTAAGCAGGGATCAAACCTGGGCCCCCTGCAGCCAGAAAAGTCCCAGTTGGTTCATTTTTATTAGAGATGTCCCTTCTGGAGTCCTTTGTGTTCCTGTTCCAGTTTGTCCTGGATGCCCCCTAGATTGGCTGTATACCTGTTGCCCTGGGGTTTCTTCTTTCCAGAGGAAATCTCTCTGGGGTGACTCCTGGGGATTCCTTTAAACTCCTGTGTTGGGCCTTCCCTTTCCTGGATCTTTTTCCCTCCCGACCCTTTCTTCTTTTACTCTTCCTTTTGTGAAACACAAGACTCCACTAGCTTTATGAGAAATTGAGTGCCTAGGAGGTAAAATTTTTATATGTCTGAAGATATCTTTATCTCTTATATTTGCCTATTTGGTTATATGTAGAATTTCAGCCTACACAGCAGTTTCTCAGAATTAGAGGCTTTGATTTGTTGTCATTGCTGAAAATCTAATGACACTGTATGAAAACATCAAAGTAATTCCAATGACATGATTCTTTTACTGTCCTTGTAATTGTCCCTCCTTTCTTGTTCCTGTCATTTTAATGGAGTTTGAGGAATGAGCAGAGGTAAACATGTATTTTCAAAAGGTTGTGTTTAACCAGAATTTTTCTACTGGGTGTTTTACATAGTAGAATATATATTTCACCTTTATGGATAAAGAGATAGTTAAACTATTGGCTACAATCACAGAGCCAGTAAGTAACAGCAGGGATTAAAATCCAGGTTTGTCTGACTCCAAAGGCTGGTGATTTTTCATTGTGCCTCTCTGAGATGATTACTGTAGACTATTTTATTAATATTAATAAATATTATTTATTCTACCTTTTGCTTAACTCTGGAGAAAACAGCAAAAGAACATTTTGGTGGCTGCTTTAAACAAATTTTGAAGGCTTGAATTTTCTTCTAAAAGTTCATTTGTATTTTAATTAATACTGTCCTCATAGCTGTAGTTAATCTTAAAAAACACCATGTTTCTATATACCTCTAATAGTATGCTATAACCTATTTGAAAAGCAGGAATTCTAGTACAATCTTTTTGTTGGTGAGGCCTAGTGATACTGCCCATTGATCCAGTGAATTAATGTTATAGCAGGGCCAGATCTTCAGCCTACTGATGACTTTTTCCCCCTACTGATTACCTTTCCCCCAACATTTTATTTCAAATGTACAGAGGAACTGAAAGAATTGTAAATGCCCATAAACCTAAGACTCTACAACTGCCAATTCATCCATCAACCCAATTGTACGAGTACTTTCTACTAGACTGTTTCCAGGATCTTCCCCCATTTATTTCAGTCATTAATCCAGAAAATGAATGGGGAAATGCCAACAACCAAATATTTGAGTACCTGCTATATGCTTAGGATATAATGGAGGCAATATAACACTTATGTCCTAAAGGAATTTACAACTGAGTTAAGGAAGGCAGTACATAACAACTTTTGAGTACATAAGGTAGAATTGAACAAAGATGTGCTTCAGGTTTAGACTTAAGTTTGGCAAATTCACTTTTAACCTCCAGAAAACATGTATGCCAGTATATAGAAAAAAATTATAATCATGCCATAAACAAGTTCAGTCTTAGTTCAGTGTTTCCAGCTTCCCTTATTTTCCATTTTATGTGTAAAACTTCCTTCTAGTACATGATACAAGTCAAAAAGGGGCACACAATGAGAAGACCCCTTCCTACCCTAGCTGCCAGTTTCCCTTAGAAACAATCAATCACTGTTTGTTTTCTTTCAATCTAGAGCTACTTAATGCATATACAACAGGTATGTGTGTGTGGGGGTTATGTATGGTGGTATGTTACACACTGCACCTCTCCTGACTAGTTTTTTTTTTTCCTTACCTCTTGAGTACTTCTCTTCACTTTGGACCCCTTAGGCTACATCTTCTATTCCCTGAATTCTGACTGTATCCCTATATTCTTATTCCAATTAAAGACACTTGTTTCCTACTTGTAGAAGGAAGAATTTAGGATGACAGTTACCTAATTTACTATAGTACATCTTCATCTTTAAAAAATTTCCACCTAGAAGTGCTTGTCCAATGTCATTCTTGATGCTGGAACGGGCAGATATAATTAGGAAAGGGAGATCTGCAAGATAAAGCAGTCTTTATCTGTAAGAGCAAACCACCAACTGGCTGGCTCAGTTAAATGCATAAATTCCCATTAAAGACAGCATGTGTAAATGGGAAGGATTAAAAAGGGAGATATATATATATATATATATATATATAGCTGATTCATTGCTGTGCAGCAGAAACACAACATTGTAAAGCAACTATATTTCAATAAAAGTAATTTAAAAAGAGCATGTTATGTTATTAACAGATTTAAACCCATATTTTCTTTCATATTTATTTTGCTTTCATTATGATGAGTCACATTCCAAATAAAAGCAAGCTATTCCTTGATTTATAATTAACTCATCATTAAGCAAATCTTGTCTTTTGGATTTCAGAATTAATGGGCCTTGTTCAACCTCTTTGAATCCCTTAAATAAAATATGAGAAATAAGTTCAATTTTTTATTAATAATCTTAGAACAAATATGTTAACAATTCCTCGGAGTTATATAGCATTTTTACAATTTTGAAAGAACTTTAACATATACCAATTAAACCTTCACAACATCCCTGTGAGGTAGGCAGGGTTGGTGTCAGTTTCCTATTACTAGTGAGAACAAGGCTCATGGGTGAAATAAGGTCACACAGTTGGTTAGTGATGGAACCAGGACTATAACCTTGGCCTTTGACATACTGCTTCCCTGAGAACATTCAAGTAATGACATCCTATGCTACATAATGAACATTTCTCCTATGATGATCAGATCTAATTTTATAAGTTTGATATCACCTTTTCCTATTATCCAAAAATACTGAATCACAGTTTTGATGAGACATATCTTCCATGTTATTGGACTATTTTTCTTTGATGTATCAAGCACCATCCTAAGATGAAACTTCACCTGTGTCTTAAGTTTTGAGGATCTTTGGCTATAAGTTCTAAATTGTGATACGAAAACTTACTGTAGAAGTTTTACAAAAGTATTCCTATGTTGAATATATCAACTTACTTAACAAAAACAACACAAGCCTGTTTATGTTTTTGAAAGCTTTGTAGTTTTTCCCAATAAGGTGTTTAGACGTGTACAAATGGAAAGTAGTGAAAGGTTTTAGCAATATTATTGGGAAGCCTATACAGAGTACACCTGAATGCAAGTCACATCACACTAATTTGTTTGCTTTGGCCTTCTATAGGAAGGAAAACCATTAGAAAACTTTCAGGTGTGATTCCATCTTATGTGTGACATTCTCAGCGACAAGCTGAAAATTGATCTGCATTATACACAACATTCCGAAAACTAAGATCATGGCATCTGGTCCCATCACTTCATGGCAAATAGATGGGGAAACACTGGAAACAGTGTCAGACTTTAATTCTGGGGGCTCCAAAATTACTGCAGATGGTGATTGCAGCCATGAAATTAAAAGATGCTTATTCCTTGGAAGAAAAGTTATGACCAACCTCGACAGCATATTCAAAAGCAGAGACGTTACTTTGCCAACAAAGTTCTGTCTAGTCAAGGCTATGGTTTGTCCAGTGATCACGTATGGATGTGAGAGCTGGACTTTGAAGAAAGGTGAGCGCCGAAGAATTGATGCTTTTGAACTGTGGTGTTGGAGAAGACTCTTGAGAGTCCCTTGGACTGCAAGGAGATCCAACCAGTCCATTCTAAAGGAGATCGGTCCTGGGTGTTCTTTGGAAGGAATGATGCTAAAGCTGAAACTCCAGTACTCTGGCCACCTCATTTGAAGAGTTGACTCATTGGAAAAGATTCTGATGCTGGGAGGGACTGGGGGCAGGAGGAGAAGGGGACGACAGAGGATGAGATGGCTGGATGGCATCACCGACTCGATGGACGTGAGTTTGAGTGAACTCCGGGAGTTGATGATGGACAGGGAGGCCTGACGTGCTGCAATTCATGGGGTCGCAAACAGTCGGACACGACTGAGTGACTGAACTGAACCGATACCAATAGTAGGGTTCAAGCAGTAGTGATAAAAAAACCAATATAGTATTGTAAAGTAAAGTAAAAAAAAAAAAAACACATATATGCAGGTGGTAAAAAGGAAGAAAACACTTGCTCTTTAGTGGTTTTGCCTAGGTCCAGTGTAAATATACTTATCAAGGCAGATTTTATATTAAAAAAAATATACCATCTTCTGTGTTAAATTTTGAAATGTGAAATACGGTGGAGTTATCAACTTGGAATATATGGTTGAAACTGAATATAACTGACCCAGAAACTATCTGTCAAAAGCAGAGGAATGCTCAACAGGCATAAAAGGCAAGGGATAAAACAACTGCTCTGATATGGAGAGAAAAACAGCAAATGTAAACCTTCCAGTTAAAGTAAACCACAGACCATTAGGCATGTGAAGCAGGTCTTAAAAATGACACAACTATATTATCAGGAATTATATTCCTAACAGTCCAGTTTTAGCCTTTTAAATTTAAGAGCAATAGGGAGAAACAGCCTGTGGAGAGGAGGTAGTGCAGAAAACGAATAGGATGTAGAAATGGGGCTGAGGAGGTGAGAGGTTACAGTTTAAATATATTCAAAATGAATTCAGAATCCCTCTAAATCCATCCCCTCCAAAAAATGTTTGCTAAATTAAGAGATTTGGTCAAAAAAGCTGGTGACAACAGAAGCCACTATTTTATCTTCAAAAGTATTTAAATATAGATTAGAAATTAGGCTGTTAAAGATTAGTCCATTATCAGGGTTAGAAACTGACACTTAAGTGCTACATCAGATACATTGCAGAAAGCTGTTTCCAAAAATAGAATTACTGTGGCAGGAGTCGACATTAATGAAACTATTAAAAAACAAGCACTTAGCTTTTTATACTTTAAGCCTAGTGAAAAAACATTGGTACCCTTAAGAAATCTAACAGTTTAAACTAACGTGAAAAATACTGCAGCTACATTTAAGTTTTCTAAGATAAAACTTGAGATCAAGAATGTTCTAGTTCGGTATATGGATTCAGAACCAACTACAAGTTTGAAATGCATAGAGACTACATTGTATTTCTTACATAGTATCATTGTCATCATCATCTTCATGTTTTCTCTTCAGTGGGTTTGATTCATTGGCCGTGTTCTGTGATGAAACCATGTTGGTGGTAATAAGAATATTTTTGGGCCCAATCATTGAAGGATTAAGCAGAACATTTTGAACTGCAGTTGTTGCAGGAACTGTAAACAGGAGAAAACACACCCAAACTATGAGTACATAGAATCAGAAACATACGGTAAAAAGTATTCAACAAAGCTGAATGTAATTATCATAATGATTTCTTTTTTAAAAAATGTTTTAAAAATAACATTTCTTAAAAGTTAACGTGCATAAAAGAAAATCAAAAAACGCAAGACACAAAAAACCAAAGTCATCCATAATCACAAGCAGTTTACTGTTTGTGTCCTAGGTCTCATTTGTGTATCTACAAAATTAAGCATCCACTTTTATATAATTAAGATACTAAAATTATGTATATTTTCTTCATATATCATGAATATTTACCATTTCAGCATCCAAAAGCTATGAGTATTTTGATAACCAGGAATATACTATACCAACTCAATATGGAAGGAAAGAATGTAATCCTGCTTTTCTTGGTGACAAAAATTTCATAAAAGATAAAAATGGCGACAGGCCTCTAGATAAAGACATTGGCAGAGTTATGATTAAAATACTACGTTCCCTTAATGTTCAATTAAAAAATGAAACACAGAGCAACAGAGTACATAAAGTATAATGCTTTAAAGAGTAACAAGTATTCCACAAAGCTGAATGTAATTCTAATAATAACTTTAAAAGCATGAAGTAAAACTATCATAGAAGAAACTGAGGTGATATACTGCATTAAGAGTTAAACTACACTTTTTAATGTTTCAAAGTACTTAATATCTAGTATAACGTTAAAGAAG
>SJYQ01007762.1:0-10950 GCA_006410935.1 Redunca redunca
GACACGGCAGCCCCCATCACCCCCTGGGCTGCCTCTCGCTGCAGAGCCACGGTCAGTCTGGGGCTTCTCTTGGGAAATGTCAGCGTGGGAAGTTGGGCTAGGGCCCAAACTGAACATTCTCATCCCACAGGGAGAAGCTGTGTACACTGTCTCCAGCCTACGGCTGCACATCCCTGAGAATGACCAGCAAATCCTGAGCTCTCTGGGCCCAAGTCAGAGGGCACAGGGTAAGCAAGACTGGAGAGGTTAAGAGGGAGGTAAGCCTGCCCAGTGCCCCAGTGCTGATAAGCCTCCCCCACCCCCAGGCCCTGAGCGATCCCCATCACACCTTGCTCTGCAGGACCTGTCGCTGAGTCTGATCTCCTCCCCTCCTTCCTCCCCCAGTTCCTCAGGTAAGGCGATGCTTAGGCCCCGTGTTCTTGCTGCTGTCAATCAATTAGGTGCCTGGGCTCTGAAAGGGTACCCAGCTGGGTGGGGGTGAACACAGTCCCTGCAAGCCTCCGCTCACAGGTCCTTCAGCTGATCTGAGTTGAGGGGACTGGGCCCATAGTGAGTCCTCCTCCTCCTCAGGAACCCCTGCCTTACCCAGCCACCTGCTGTCAAAGGAGAACAGTGCCAGCATCAGCCTTCTGCCTCCTTTGCCCTTGGCTGCTCCAGACCCAGTACAGAAGGGCAGCTCCCAGCCCCTGTCAACCATCTGCTCAGCCCACGGCTCCCTGCCCCCCGGGTCCTCACACCCCAGCAGTGTACCCAATGCCCCACTCCTGAGCTGCACCCCAAGCCTGTCACGCCTTGGCCGTGCCCCCAGTATACACCAGGCCCATGTAAGCAGTGCCCAGAAACCTAGCCTGGAGTTCAAAGAGCTTGGGTTACCCCCCAAGACCTGGCAGCATTCTCCAAGGACAAGAACCACCAAGGGAGCCCTGGAGTCCAGCTGTGTCTGGGTGAGCACAGCCCCCACAGCTGGAGGGTAGAAGGGGGTGGACCTTGGGAAGAGCTGGGCTGGGGGCTGGGGCAGCCTTGGATGAGGTTAGAGGCCTTTTTGGCCCCTTTCCAGACATCATGTCCCCTTCAGGAACCCCCCGAGAGGCATCGTGATGGTTCTGCCTTCCAGTATGTGTACAAGACACCTTGCCCCTCCCTGTGTGCCCAGGTCCAGGCTGCCAGGTGAGTGCCTGGGGCTGCCCCTGCTGTCTTGGTTGCCTGTCCCCATCTCCCCAACCTAAAACCTTGGTTCTCTTCTCAGGCTCCCTCCCCAGCTCGTGGCCTGGGCCTTGCACTTTTTGATGGAGCCACAGCCGGACTCTGAACTGACCCAGATGTGAGGGCTCGTGGGAGGATGTGTGCACAGGTCCAGGCCTGGGGGCGGATAAACAGCTCCACACTAGCTTCTTTCGAGTTTTTTAATAAAATAATCTCATGCGGCAGAACGGAAGAGGTCAGGGGTTGGGGCCGCCGCCTTTTTGGTTTGTGGTTGGGGAGGGTGGGCTGGAGGGCTCTGTAGACTCGGGGGGTAGAGGCTCGGCTTCAAGGCCAGATCCTGCACAGAAAGAGAGGGAGATAGGAAGGGTTAGGACTGAACCAAGCAGTCCTGCCGCCCTCCCAGCTGGCCCTGGCCCCCCTTACCTATGCTTGGAGATGGAGGCGCCTCAAGCTTTGGCCTGCGCTTGAGGACAGGGGAGCGCTGTAGCCGCAGGGGCCGTTCTGTGGGATACAGACAGACCTGGGGAGGGATGCTAAGGGCTGGCCGCCTGTCCTCACCATCCCCCCCTCCCAACACTTACTTGCCTTTGGAGCCTCCGCCTTCGCCTCACCCTCCCATCCCCAGCAGTGGTGGCTCCTAGCCTTCTGGCTCCAATTTTTCAACCCCTCAGGACACTGGTGGCCCTTCAAGGACCAGAGCCACAAAGGGAGCCCACTCTTCCCCCATCTCCTTCTGTATTCCAGCCCACAGGGAGGTGTCCCCCCTCACCAGCAGGGGCCTGGAGCTGGTCCTCATGCACAGACACTGCTCGTCGCCCTGCCAAGCGGGGCTGCGGCCTCAGCCGGCCATCTGGGGGAGGCCGGGGGGTCAGGGTGTGGGCCCGACAGCCACCCTTGTTCCAGCCCTTGCCTCCCACCTTCAGGGTCTGAGTTCCCAGAGGGGACTCCTCCAGTCCCTAGCCCAGTATCGAGTGGAAGCTGGGGTATTTGTTTACCTTCATTCCTGGAGCCTAAGCAGGGATCCTCTGGGAGGCCCAGGCTGTCTGGGGAGGGGCTGGATCTTCGGGGACTTGGGCTGGGACATGGTGACGGGGGGCCTGGACCATCCTGTTGACCCCAACCACGGCCCCTGAGCTCTGCATTCAACTGTTGCCCCAGTGTCTTCCAGGTGGCAGACTCAGGCCCTTGGCCCCCTGGCCCAGGTCTGCATGAAGGGTCTGTGGGGAGAGGGTGTCAGCCAAGACCTGGGTCAAGCAATGGTCCGATCCCCTGCAGCTTGTTTGTCCCACATGCTCCCCAGCACTGTGGCTCTCACTCACCAGCAGACACAGAGTGGGTGCGGGACTTGATTGAGATGGGAGGAGCCTCTGTGGAACTGTCCATAATGTCACCTGCAAAGGCAGGGTCGGGGGCTTAGGCACCAGACCTTGGTGAGGGGAAGAAAAAACATGGCTTCTACTACTTCCCCCAGGAGAGAAAATCCCTTGTGGACTGTCTCTTCCTCCCCCAAAATGTACTGCACCAGCCCAGGGTCCCACTTACCATCCGAGCCAGCCTTCTTGATTTCTCCATCTTTGCTCTGTGGGAAACAGGGAAGTCAAGCTTAGTCCTGTCCCACCCTTATGCTAGCCTTGTTTTATTATTGTTCTTGTAACTGCCACTAACAGCCACCATGGGTTGGGCAAGAACATGGCAGACCCAGTCCTGGTCTGGGAGCTCAGTCTGTGGTGACGGACAGTTAACACATAGAAGCACATGCAGGCACAAACACACAAAGTGACTTCTCAGCTCTGTGACTCACTTTCTGTAACTCAGTGTTTCTAAATTCAAGCTGAGTCTCACTTCACATGTGTTTTTTTAAAATTTTCCTGCAAAGTTACAGGGATAGTCCATAGGGTGGTGATTCTTACTAGGAACTGTGATCAGAGAGTGGCATTAGCAGGGTGCATGGAAAAGTCAAAGAAGGCCCATAGGGAAACAGATGGAGGAAGAGGGAGGGACCTTGTGTAGCCCTTGGATGGTGGTGAGAGGCTGGAAGTGGGGCAGAGAGGAGTTCCAGACAGCGGAGGACAGTCCCATTCTCTGCAGATCTAACAAATCTGACTTTTGAAAGTCATCTTCATTTGAAACAGCAAATCTTCTAGGGGACTTGACTCCTAATCCTGCCTCAGGGCCCAGCGGGGCCTCAGCCCTGGTCACTGCCTTCATCTCACTGCTGTCAACCTGCAAAGTTATTATAGGGATAGTCCATAGGGTGGTGGATTCTTACTAGGAACTGTGATCAGAGAATGGCATTAGCAGGGTGCATGGAGGAGATACTGATGGCCTTGTTCAGAGTGGAAACCAAGAGGGAAGAAAGGGCGAATCCGACAGACCTGTCAGGAGTCTCCTAGTCACATAAATCACCCACATAAAGCCAGCCACGTGCTACCTGCCTCGTTTCCCACAGCACCCCTTTCCAACTCACTTGCTTCCTCTTGCCTTCGGCACTCCCACTGCCTCTGCTCACACCGATCCTCTGCAGCATCACTTGTACTCGCTGCTCAAAGGATGGGGCCAGCTCTGTGTCTCCCCGCTCCAGGGGCCGCCGCTGGGGACAGAGACACCGAGTGGTGAGAGAGCCCGCTGCCCCCACCGTTCCAGGGGAGCCCTTGCTCCTGGTCACCAGGCCTCACCTTGTCGGGCCTGGCACCGACTGTCTCCTCCTCCTCAGCAGGGAGCAGTATCAGGGAGTAGGCCTTGCTTTCTCGGGTGTATCGAGGCCGACTCCTGCGGGTTGGGTCTGGGCTGCCGGTGCCCCCCTCGGCCCCAGCAGGCTCCTCACCACGGCCAGGACGGGCCGGTGGCCGAAGCAAGTCCCCGAGTGTGGTTTTTCGAGAGCGGGGAGCTGCTCCAGGGCTGGTCTCAAGATCAGGTCGTGACCCACGTGTTGAACGAGGCTTCTTGAAGGCAAAGAGGGTGCCCAGCTTCTTTCGAAGTGTACGGGGGACAGGGGTGGTACCCCCCTCGGCTGCCGGGTCCTCCTCAGGGGCCCAGCTGTGGGAACAGCCAGCAGTGAGTGGGAAAGCCCATGGAGCAGCCCACCCTCTCCCCAACCCTTGCAACTGCCCCTTACTCACAGGCGATCCTGGTGGATCAGCCTTTTGGAGAAGAATTCCTCCACGCCCTCATCCACGCGGGCACTGAGCCCATTCCCTTCCTGCGGCAGGGCTGGGGGCACCTGAGAGACACCACAGGGTTAAAGGGCTGAGTTCAATCGTGACTTCTTCCCACCTTCCTTGTCCAGAGGCAGGCTCTGGGGAACTCCAGTACCTGGGAGCTGCAGTGACCCTTTGGAGCTGCTGTTACGAGCTCCCCCACTGTCCAGCGGCTGGGCAGAGATGCTGGTTTCACGTACCCCCCTCACCTGTACTTGGCCCTGGACATACACAGCTCACACCAATTCTCATCCCACTGAGTATCCCAAACCACCTGGTCACCAGCAGACTAGAACCCAGGTGTCCCCTGGGTCGCACGTTCCCACTTGCCACCGTCTCTGCTCCAAACAGTCCCTGCAGTACCCTCCACCCCCACCCCACTCGGCCTGCTGCCGGCTCAGCGGCGCCTGCTGCTGCGTCAGACCCTCTGGGGGGCCTCAAGCGGGCTCCTCCCCACCTCCGGCCCTGTGCCCACAACCCGCGCCAGTACCCAGCCCACACATACACCCGCGCTGGACGTGCAGTAGACACAGGACTGTCCCCACGGGAGGAGGGGGCAGCATCTTTCAGTAACCCTGGGGGAGGGAGGGTAAGATAGACACCCCCTCTCACACATCTACCCGTGCAGCAGCCAACCCAAGGCAGAGTCCTACCCCAGGCGCTCCCCCAACGAAATCCACACACTCGTGACCCCGCATGAGCATGGCCTGAGGAAGGGGGTGGTCAGGAAGACGCCAGAACTCAGCTGCGTGACCCCACCACCCACCTCCTCCCTGCCCGCCATCACCCGTAAGAGCAAACGGGCCGCTTGAGACCCCCAATTCCACGAGCTCTGGAGTGGGGGGAGGGCGCTCACCTGGGGGCCCCCCGGCGGCGGGCGGTGGTGGTGCTGGCGCCGCGGCCGTGGTCGGGTCCGGGTCGGATGGCGCAGGGGCTGCCCGGAGGGCGGCAGGTCCATGCGAGGCAACGGGCCGGCCGGGGGCCCTGGGGCGGCGGGGCTCGGAGAGCCACGAGCGGATGGCCCCGCCTGCGGCTCTGCATCTTCCCCCGGAGCCGCCAGCTCGGGCTCCGGCTCTAGCTCCTCAGCAGCACCTGAGCAGAGCGCACCAGAAGAGCACCGAGCACCAAGCCCGGGGAGGTGGCAGCGGCGGCAGCGGCGGCGTTAGGGTGGCGGGGGACCCGCCCAGGGCGTGGGGAGGGGCTGGGCTACGCCGCCCGCCCCCCTGCCCGCCCCTCCCCCGCTGCCGCTGTCCGTGGTGCTGAGCGCGGCCTCGAGCGGCGCGCGGCCCCGCGACGCCGCCAGGCATGCGCATCCCGCGGATTAGGAAGGGAAGGGGCGGTAGAGTAGGGAACAAATCCAGAGAAGACTGTGTCCCGGCCCTGGTCTCAGGTCCCACCCTGTGCTAACTGACCCCAACTTTATACTTGCACGGGGTCTTGGCCTGGCCCACTCAACGATCAGGGAGTTCCCAGGGCAGAGATGAATATATTGTGTCCAGGTGGCCAGGTCTATCTAATGGAACTTTAGCCCAACCTGAGTAACTCTTCCCCTGGGGGCCTGACTTACTGTGAGTGGAGGAGTCCAGGTGAAGACAGTGGAGGGATTCAGCCCATTTCTGTGGAGGACTTTCATCCTGCTGAGGAGGGCACAAACTCAGCCTGGGGTCCATACCCCAGAACAAGATGGGAAGATCTAGGGTTCTAGGCCCAGAGTTCTGCGACCACATACCTTCTGCTCCTCTTCATCCTCCTTTTCTTTCTCCTCAGGGAAGAAAAGACCTTCCAATTCCCCAGGCCCAAGGGGGCTGGACTCATCTCCATCTAGTGCCGGTATGATAGGGGGCATTGCCTCTGTTGCCTGTTGAGCCAGACTCTCCACCTGCAATACCAGGCACCCCAAAGATGGGGAGGCAGGGCCTCAGCCACAGTCCTATCAGTGCTAAGAGAAGCCCAAAATACTGGGCTACATGACCCCAAAAGACATTACAGAACCTCTGCAAGGCAGTGGCCATGTGTGTGTGTAAGCACATAATCCCTGCTCAAGACGTTACAGAACCCCTGCAAGGCAGTGACCAGGTGTGTGTGTCTGTGTGTGTAAGCCCACAGATCCTCCTCACCAGCCGATCCCGGGCTGCACTCAGACCTGCCACAGCCTGAGCCACAATGCTCTCTGCCAAGGTCCCTGTGACTGACAGGCGCATGTCCCTGACAGCAACAGAGAACAGGGGTTAGTGTGCTGTCTTTATCCAGTCTAGCCCGGTCCTGCCCAGCCCAATCCAGCGTACCTGAGCCGAGTGAAGGCATCTTGCAGCAGGTGCTCTGGGAGCAGCTCTGGTAGACCCCTTGAGCCCCCAAGGACCCTCTCTAGCTGCTCCCTCCACCTGGGACCCTGCAATGTCTGTGGGCAGAGACTCCTTGTTGTGTCCAGTGTGGCCTGAGTGAAGTCCTGGTCGAAGGTCAGAGCACAGTGAGCGTGTGGCACGGGCCCAGCCTCACTGGCTTGGGCTCCAAACCCCCAAAGAAAACTGGGGGTTACCACAGACTTGGGATACCACAGTCACACTTCTGGATGGGAGTCAAGGCTGCATATGGTGGGGGGCAGCTGGGGCCAGGGCACTATCTCACCTGAATGTCCCGGCGGCACACCTCTCCCACCTGTCCCAGCAGGCCTTCCAGCTTCTGCCGCAGCTGCCATTGGTGGCTTGGGGAACTTCCAGCCTCATAAAGAATGGGGAGAATCTGGAGGCCAAGGAAGAAACGGAGTTGCAAGCTGACCCCTAACCAAGAGGGAGGCATCCTTGTAATGGGAGGGAGTGCTCACGCTGAGAGAGAAGTTGGCATTTTGGATGGCATCCTCAGCCTGGTGCACAGCAGCTTCACCCTGGGGTCCAGCCCCACAGCCCAGCAACTCCACGTGCTCCTGCACCGACTGACACAGTTCATTCACTTCCTAGGGGGCAAGAGGACTCAATTGTAGCCTGGTCCCCTCCCTATCCCCCAGATCCTGACTGCTCCCTTCCCAAGGTCTCCACAGGGTGGGTGAGGTCCTGAAGCTGACATCATCAGGACAGTCACTTGAGAACCTTATCTGTTCAAGAAGGGAGAGCAGTGTCTCCTTTGGTTCATTGCAGGAACTTTATATATACTTCCTAAACGTCCAGAATAGGAAGGAAAAGAGTGGCTAGTCATGTCAGTGAGCTCAATCTGTTCATCATCGACCTAGAGGACAGACTGAGAGATGGAGAGAAATGCGAGTGATGAGCTGTGGAGGAGAGACAAGGGGGAAGCAAAGGATAGTTGGGTGGGAGTAAGGATCGGTGTGTGAGAATGGGTCAAGATGCAGAACCAAGGAGGCCTGTGGGGGCTGCAGCGTGGTCAAGAGAGACCTGGACTGAAGCTCTGTCCACAGCACTTGGTGGGTGTGGGCGCCAGTGAGACTGGGCTCCAGGGTAGAAGAGTTTTGTGGGAAATGACGAGATTACTTGTAGAATGTGAAGCTCTGAAGTTGTCAAGATGCCTGGGCTCTGGAGCTTGGGAGAGAAGTGGGATTTGGGAACAGGTGGATGGGGAACATTTCACCAAGTAGTGGAGGGAGATGAAGTCAGAAGAAGGGTCATTGGGTTGGGCCACAACAGAGAGGGAAGGCCCTGTGAATGGGAATTCACAGGTGGGGCTATAGTTGGGGATGGGGAGAACTGATTGAGGATTTAAAATACCTCCTGTCTTTAACTAGGGAGCCTATTTAAATGATTTAAGGGAATTTCCTGTGGTCCAATGGTTAAGACTCCATGCCTTCACTGTAGGGGCCTAGGTTCATTCCTTAGAGAAATAATATCTCGCAAATCAGCTGTGTGCAGTAGCCTCCCCACGCCCAGTTTTTTTAAATTGATTAAAAAAAAAAAGCTTTCAAAAGGCAGCTAGCAGCGTTATCCGGGGGAGCTATTTCAAGAGCTATCAGTTCCACTGCAGATCAAGGAGAAGGACTTGTCTGGGACAGCAGGATTCAGGCACACTGGCTGCCCTCAGACTCATGGAGTCTCTCGGCAGCCACAACCCTCCCCATTCACTACAGTCTGTTGGTGCTCAAGGCTGAGTAGGGGAACTCTGACCTGTTCGGAGGGGTCTGACCCCAGACCCAGGGGCTTCGGGCGGGAGGTGCAGTCAGCAGAGGTGTGGTCTGTGCGATTGTTCCTCAGGAGACAGGCTTGGATCTGGGCACAAGAGAGACTGAGAAGTGGCAGGGCAGGGCAGAGCAAGGCACAGGGCAAGGCAGGGGATGAGGGAGGAGCCCCACCTGATGCACGGCCCGTGCTGTAAGTTCAGGACGGCTGCGCTGAGCCTGGGCCACATCACTCAGTGGCAGAGGCATGGCCTTCAGGCTGCGGTTCTGTTCCAGGGCCTGTGCCACGTCCAGCAGGCCCAGAGCAGATGTGTGGTTTCGGTCCCAGACCACAGACCTGGGCCAGGTTGGGCTTTAGTTGGGGACAGAGCTCTGCAAGGAGCTCCGAACCCCTCTGGCCTTTCCATTAGCACCCCTGAGCTCCACCTGCTCTGCTTCATTCAGCTCTACCCCAATAAGCCCCTCTATACATGCCCTCTTCCCCCCGTTGGTCCCACCCCTGTGACCCCGCCCACCTGAGCCTCGTGTTAACCCGAAGCGCCTTGGCCAGCATCTTGGCACCCGTGTCCCCCATGGCGTTGCCGCTGATATCCAGGGCTGTCAGGTTAGGATTGGTGCCCAGGGCCCGGAGTAGGACGCCGGCGCCCAGCTTCAGCCGTGACTCAGCCACAGACAGAGACTGCAGGGGCTGGGGTTAAGAGAAAGCTATTTGCAGTTGGAGTCAGGGGCCAGCAAGGAGGACCGGTCTCAGGGTCCATTGCCTGAGGATCCCACATGGTCCCCTGAACTCACACAGTCGTCATCCTGCATGAGCTGAACAATCCGGTGCAGGACGTCGTCCAGGGTCTCCCTGTGGGAGAGGGCAGCAGTTGGCAGAAGACCCGGGTGGTGGGGTGCAGGTGGGAGGCCCAGGAGGGGGATGGGGGCTCACTTGCACCGGACATTGAAGTTCCTTCCAAGTGCCACGTGTCGCAGGGACCGGCTCCTCCCGATGGCCAGCACCAGAGTCACCATGTCTGAGCCAAAGCCTGGGGAGTGGCTCGGGTCACACAGAAGGCGAGGCTGCAGGGGGTGGGAATTTGGTGGGTGGGTGGGTGGTGGGAGGATGGCTTTCTGGGCGGCCTCACCGTTATCTGCCAGATCCAGGGAGCTCACTGCGCCAGCATCACACACCAAGTCTTGTATCACCTGAGCACCCGCCGAGCGCAGCTGAAGGTGGGAAGTGGAGCGTGCTCAGGCCAACAGGCCACAGGTGGGAGGATTAGGAGCCCAATCGTCCAGCGCTCCCGCTCACAGCCCCAGCCCCAAGGGCAAGTCCCGTGGCTCCGGACGGGCTGCTCACCTCACACGCGCTGAGGTCCAGGTGTAGGTTATTCAGGTGCGTGTTGAGCGCCAGGCCTTCCAGAAGCGCCCTGCGAGAGGGTGTCACAGGGGGTAGCGGAAGCTGGGAGAAGGGTCCTCAGAGCAGAGCACGAACAGCAAGGATGCCCCGGAGGTCAAGGGTGCGATAAGAGCGGGGTGAGGTGCCAAGACGAAGCCTGGGTGTTGGCCGACAGGCGAGGGCATGGGACACTTACCTGAGTGCGTCGGATGGCAGTTTGCAGCCCGCCAGGCCCAGGTGCCGAAGCGTCCCGGCGCGGCTGAGGAAGAGCTGCAGGGCGTCGGGCGCAGCCCTGGACTTCCTGGGGTGGGGAGTGGGCGGAGTGGGCGTCCGGGCGCGGGGAGGCGGGGTCCGGCAGAGTCCCCCCCTCCCGCCCCGCCCCCTTACGTGCGGGAGAAGACGTTCCTCGAGGCGTCTAGGTGAGCCAGGCTGGAGCAGCCACCGCGGGACAGCGCCGCGAAGAGCTGGGAGAGGAGGGTGTGGGCTGCGCTGGCCCGAGGACTGAGCGCCCCGCTCCAGTCACCCCTTGGGCTACAGGCCCGCCCAGCCCTACAGATCACCCCCCACTCACAGTGTCCAGGGAGGTGTCGGTGCCTGCGAGATTCAGGAACTTCAGAACGTTAGGACGGCTCAGGAAACTATAGAGGCCCTGGCGGGAGGATGGAAATGGGAAGGAGTCAGGGATCACTCCAGCAAGACCTTCCCGACAGCCCACTGCCTGCCGCGGCGTCCCCAATCACCTTCCTAAAGACAGCCACTCACCCCACGGTCCTCCGAAGCCCCCAGTGCCCCGGGGTTCCCGGAAAGGTCCAAGTGGGTCAGGGCAGAGTCAAAGGCTGAATTGGAAGCCAGTGCCCGGCCTAGAGCCCTCATTCCTGGTGATGGAGGAGGGGCGCTCACCATCAGGAGACCCCACCTCCCAGCTCCACTACCCCACACCTTCCTCAGGCCTGCCTACCTCGCGGTGTCAACCCAGTCTGCGCTAGGCTGAGTCTCCTCAGGGCTCCAGGATGCTTCTCTAGGTGTCTGCTAAGGGCAGCCACACCTGC
>SJYQ01007762.1:11885-31424 GCA_006410935.1 Redunca redunca
AGGTGTGGAGTGACTCGTGAGCAAAGGCAATGGATGTGGGAGTCCTCCCATGTCTGCCTTCTCCTTGAGCTGGAGAGAGCTTGGGGAGGGGGAACCACTAGCAGAGAGGAAAGCTACTCTCTGCAGGACTAGGTGGCCATCAGGTCATGGGATGCATGATGCCCTATAGAAGACCAGGGACCTAGATTCTGGAGAGTTCACAGGAGGGAATTTAACCTTTTTCTTCCATTACAATCTAATTAAACTCTATGAGAAGAGAAACAACCCTCTGCCATGCCCATAGCTCAGCCAGGAGGGGTGAAATAACCTGAGAAGTGAGACACTGGGCAGTCCCTTGGTTTCTTCCCACCTCCTGCTACCCCTCCTCACCTTGAGGCCTGGAAACAGTGAGAGCATTTTTCAGTCATCTGACCATCAGCAGCATCTGCCCCCCCCGCCAAATCTCATCTCCCTTTGCTGAGGACCACCAACGACTAGGACAAAGTGGAAAGTAGAGATTGAATCATGAAAAACTGCAGGAAGCCACCTCCCTTAAAGCAACAGGCCCAGGTGTGGCAGCCCAGGGGCCACAGGGATGGACTCAGTTGGAGAGGGAGCTATGTTCCTGCCAACAGAGGCAAGAGGAAGTCCTGCTCTGCTGCCTCCCAATCTGAAAGGAGGGAGTTCAAGTTAAGACTCTTGGAAGACCACAGAAGCTATCAACTGCTTCCAAGGCGTGAGCTCACACACAGTACGGCCAAGTGGTCAGGAATGAAAGTTCTGAAGGTACGTTGCCTGAATTCAAGTACTGACTCTGCTTAACAGCTGTTTGACACTGAGTAAATCACCCCATCTTTCTGTGTTTAGGGCTTCCAGTTCCTGTTTTATAAAGCTGGAACTTTAAACTTACCTCGGGGTGTAAAGATTAAATGTTTATTAAGAGAAGTGCTCACAATAGTATCTGGAACTCAGTGAATACTCACAGTTGCCAAGTCTTACTGTGACAAACTTAAGAGTCCAGAACAGAAGGACAGAAAACCTCCCTCCTGGGATTTTTCTGTTCAGAATGATTCGAATGAGAAACACAAGAGGAAATAAATGCCAAAGGCTTCGAGCTGCTCCTAGGTGGCGGGATTCTCAAGACCAACAGCCACACTGGTTGCATCAGCCCTAGTCCAGTGAGTGCTATGGGAACAAGCAGAGGGCTGTGGAGGAGGAAACCAGGATCAGCTGGAGATTAGAACAGGGGTGCTAGGCTAGCCACACATCTCCGTAACTGCTTGCTGTCAGGGTGGCAGTGACAAAACCTGGCCATCAGAGGCCTAGTGAACACATGGGACTCAGCTCCCACAAGTGAGTGACTCAAGGAGAAGCCTTCAATTTGCTCAAGACTGTCTGTGTGTTCTAGACACCATGACACCCTGTAGGCGCTCCAGAAATGCTAAAAGCTCATAATGAGGAATAAGCCCCGCCTGTTCCAGCGGTACAGGATGACAGGCCAGGCTGCAGCTCCCAGAAGTGCCGCAAGGTTCCTGTCAAAAGTTCTCTGGTGTGGAGCACTGGGAGGTTTTACATTTAATGGAGTCACACAGGATGTATCATGGGGATATGCCAATGGTGAGGAGGGGTAGGGAGGTAGGTAGGGAATCCCCTTCCAGCCTTACCTGCATCAGAATGTCATTTTTCTTGCCCCTCCCCAAGCAAAACCAATCTGCTTGTAAACAATCTGAACATACACAATAATAGAAAAGCTATGTTGAAAATACAGGTAAACTGCTTGCTGTTCTATTAAAAGATTTTCTATTATATTAAAAAAATTTATTTAGGGTGGGGGGACATGCCACATGGCTTGCAATATCTTAGTATTCCAACCAGGGATTGAACTTGGGCTCCTTGTAGTGGAAACATGGAGTTCCAACTACTGGACCACCAGGGAATTCTCCATAATTAAAAAAACTTTTTATAAAAATAGCTAGCTAGTGGGAAGCTACTATAAAACACAAGAAGCTCAGCTCGGTGCTCTGTGATGACCTAAATGGGTGGGATGGAGGTCCAAGAGGGAGGGGATATGTATACATATAGCTGATTCACTTCATTGTACAGCAGAAACTAACACATTGTAAACCAATTATTAAAAACTTTTAAAAGCTGCCTGCCCACTGAAACAACTCTGGCAGCAGGTACTCTGCTCCCTGGTGGCAGCAGGGCTTAGCCCATGCATGGGATAGAGACCAGATGCCCGGACAGCCTCAGGCCACTAACAGTCAATCCAAGTTGCTGACTGCCTGGTTCATAGCCCCAGATGATACCAATTTTCCTGGGAGATCTCACTGCATGAACACTTCCAACCAGCCAAAGGCTTCACACATCTAGTCTTCTGTTACTTACTTTTCACTGAAAACCGGTAAGTTCAAATTCTGCTGAAAACCCACTGGACTTCCTCAGTGGTCCAGTGGTTAAGATTCCATGCTTCCAATGCGGGGGACAACAGCTTCGATCCCTGGTCAGGGAAGTGCCTCATGCCATGAGGTGTGGCCAAAAAAAGAAAAGCACTCTATATATAATTACCTTGAGATAATAAAAGCTATTTATGACAAACCCACAGCCAATATAATACTCAATGGTGAAAAGCTAAAAGCCCTCCCATGAAAACCTGGAATAAGACAACAATACCCACTTTCACCTCTTCTATTCAACACAGCACTGGAAGTCCCAGCCACAGTAACCAGACAAGAAAAATAAAAGGTATCCAAATTGGAAGGAAGAAGTAAAATTATCATTATATGCAGATAAAATAATACTATATATAGAAAACCTTAAAGACTCCACACAAAAGCTACTAGAACTGATAAATGAATTCAGCAAGGTAGCAGGATACAAGATTACATAGAGAAATTGGCTGTTATTTCTTTACACCAACAATGAAACATCAGAAAGGGTATGTACAAAAATCGTTACCTCTTAAAATCATAACCCCCCAAAATAACACACTTAGGAATAAACTTCACCAAGGAAGTGAAAGACTTAAATATGAGAACTATAACACATTAATAAAGAAAACTGAAGATAATTCAAAGAAATACATATTCCCTGCTCTTGGATTAGAAAAAGTAATGGTGTCAAAATGTCCATACCACCCAAAGCAATCTATAGTTTTAATACAATCCCTATCAAATTACCCATGACATTTTTCATAGAACTAGGACACAGGATCCTAAAATTTATATGGAACCATAAAAGACCCAGAATTGCCAAAGCAGTCCTAAAGAAAAACAAAGCAAACAAAGCAGGAGGCATAACCCTCCCAGACTTGAGACAGACTATAAGCTACAATAATCAGAACTGGCACAAAAACAGACACATGGATCAATGGAACAGAGCAGACAGCCCAGAAACAAGCCCACACCTACAGTCAATTAATCTTTGATAAAGGAGGGAAGAATATGCAATGAGAAAAAGTCTTTATAGCAAGTGGTGCTGGGGAAGTTGAACAGCTGCATGTAAATCAATGAAGTTAGAACATACCCTCTCACCATACGCAAAAATAAACACAAATGACTTAAAGACTTAAACAGAACAAGACACCATAAAACTCCTAGAAAACATAGACAAAACATTCTGTCATAAATCGTACCAATGTTCTAAGTCAAGTGTCCCAAAGCAATAGAAATAAAAACAAAACTAAACAAATGGGACCTTGTCAAACTTACAAATTTTTGCATAGGAAAGAAAACCATAAAAAATCTAAGAGACAACATATGGAATGGAAAAAATATTTGCAAATAATGCAACTGACAAGGGCTTAATCTCCAAAATATATGAAGAGTTCATACAACACAATAATGAAAAATTAAACAATCCAACCCGAAAATGGGCAGAAGACTTAAGTCATTCCTCCAAAGAAGCACAGATGGCCAATATGCACATGATGATATTCAACATCACTAATTATTAGAGAAATGCAAATCAAAACTACAGTGAGGTACCACTTCTTAACAGTCAGAATGGCCATCATAAAAAAACATTTGACCCAGCAATCCCACTCCTGTGCACATGTCTGGGCAAAACTGTAATTCAAACACATACACACACCCTATGTTCATACCTGCACTATTCACAAGAGCCAAGACATGGAAGCCACCTAGATGTCCATCAACAGATAAAGAAGATGTGGTACATATACACAATGGAATACTACTCAGCCACAAAACAGAATGAAGAGTGCTACTTGCAGCAACATGGATGCAACTAGAAATTATGTTAAATGAAGTAAATCAGAAAAAGACAAATACCATATGATATCACTTATACGTGGAATCTCAAATATGACACAAATGAGCTTATCTATGAATCACAGACATGGAGAACAGACTGGTGGTTGCCAAGAGGGAAGGACAGAGAGGGAGGCTGAGATCAGCAGATGTTAAGCTTTTATATATAGAATGGATTAAAAAAATAAAAAGGTCCTACTGTATGGCACAGAGAACTATATTCAATAGTCTATGATAAACCAAAATGGAAAGGAGTATTTAAAAAAAAAAGGAATGTATATATAACTGAATTACACTGCTGGACAGCAGTAAGTAACACAACATTATAAATCAACTATACTTCAGTAACCAAAAAACCCTGTAATTTGTGGCCAAAGCTTTCACCTAAAATGGGTCTGCCTGAGCAATCTGCCCAGAAATGGACAACAGCAAGATGGTAATTCATCATTACAGAAGCTTCGTAACACACTCCCTCCCCATCCCGCTTCCCAGGTGCTAACAGGGAGCTATGCTCTCTCGGCGTCTCTCCCCACAGTCTGGCAGTGGCACATCGGTCTCCCCTTTCAGGTGAAGTTCTCTAGACTAGAGAACTTCTCTAGGGTCCAGTTTCTCTCTGTTCCCCTGCACTTAGCAAAGCTTGATGCATCGATCCCAGTCCTCTGTGAGCATTGTAATATGTTTACATTTGGGTTCTGCTGGGTCTCTGCTGCTGCGTGAACGCCTTCTCTAGTGGTGGTGAGTGGGGACTACTCTTCACTGAGGTTCACAGGCTTCTCACTGCAATGGCTTCTTTTGCTGTGGAGCACAGGCTCTAGGTGCGTGGGCTTTGGTAGCTGTGGTGCCAGGCTTAGTTGCCATCGGCATGTGGAATCTCCCTGGACCAGGGATCGAACTCCTGTCCCCTGAATTGGCAGGCAGATTCTTATCCACTTTACCACCAGGGAAATCTTGAGCTGAGATCTTGAGGCCAGAGCTCCCCATCGGCCCCTTTTTCTTTAAGCTCTGTGGTCCACCTGCTCTACCACAGGGAATCCACTCTTTACGTGGATCATGGGGGCTGGCAGCTGTATAGACTCACATCTCTACTCACACACTTTTGGGGCATTAAAACTTGTAGCAGGATGCCCTCAATATTCCATGCAGGATGCCCTCAATATTCCATCACTTGCCAAGATCATCGCCCATCTGCTAGACAGAAGTGGTCATCCTGGAAGCACAGCTTGCTTCTGAAAGAGGCCTGCGCTGTCTGAGGTTATGCACAGACCTTTCTGGGCCCCTGGTTAGGCAGGAATCACACAAGTGGCGGTGTTCGGAGCACTTGTTAATCCGTTATGATTTATTAGCTGTACAGCAGTAGATCCTCCTCCCCAGCTTTCAACCCCATTACATATTTTATTACAGGTCTCATGTTGGCGTCCTAAAATAATGAAAAATATCACACAGTACAGCTAAGTACAAAATGCATCAACCTAGAGTCTGATAGCTAACTGATGGCTCTCTTAAAAGCAATACACAGAAGAAAAAAGTGTTTGAAATCAGCAAGACTGAGGCTCTCTAAAAAACACATTTTAAACATGTGACAGTTCATGTGCAAGAATCACTTTGAGTTGGTTTTGCTTCACATTATTATTTTTTTGAAGATCCGAAGTTTAAATTACTGACCTAGTCAAATTTCCTGGCCCAGCTTTTAAGAACTGCTGTGACCCACTCATAATCAATCACCCTTCTGCTTCAACAGAGGATTTATAAAACACGAAATTCAGCTACGAACAAAGCAAAGAAAATGTAGATGGGAAATCATAACTGAAAGTTAATTGTACAAGGTTCAAATGCTGGCTCCATGGGTTGGAATCATGATGTTCCATGTGGGTGTCCGTCACTAGCGGGCAGCAGTCTCGGTGCCGTTCTGAGACATGATTGTGATCCAATTCCTCGTCAACATTTACAAACTACCGTCTGTAGTAACTTAATTTGCAGGTAATTAAAATGCTGGGTTTTCTTACACTGCACTTCTTTTCAACCTCGTAATTAATGGAAAAGATTAAAATGTAAAAAAAGTTATTTACAAGCTTGACCATACCAGAAACTTTGCCAAGAAAGAGGCAAAGTCTTCAGGACAGAAACCAATCGTAGCATGCCATACTACTGGTGTGCAGCTGACTCCAAGCAAAGGGAGTCAGGGAAAAGCAAAAGCAAAAACCAGTTTAAAAGTCTAAGTCCTTCCCAAGTCTGCATTTACAATTAAAAACTCTCCTGGGAAGAAGACCGTAAGAACTCTGGGAAACCCGGTGATGGTTTCTGGAGTGGTTTACCATTGCAAGAGAGAGGGTTCAATGTCTCTGTTTCCAGCTAAGAAAACCAGGGAGGCGTGAACACTGTCCTCAGCACTTCACAGTAAACCCTCAGGGACTCAGAACATTCCATGATTTGCTAACATCAAACAGCAAGTTCTAGTTAAATCACATTTTCTAACATCATCCTTGAAGTTTTAGTTCTCAGTATGTTTGGTAAAATGATGCTTTTCCCAAAGCCAAAAGAAGAAAGAAGGGAGAAAAATTAAGATGCAGGCCGTTTAAACACAGCCCAGAGCAGTCCTGGCAAGGAGCAAGGCCCTGCCATCACCGGTCCATCATGCTGAGGATCATCTCAGGCGTGAGGTCTCCGTTGGGGGCATCTGTGGCAGCTGGCTGGGCCTCCTCTTCCTCTCCCTCCGCAGGCTCTGCATCTGGCTCTTTTTTGACTTCAACTATAATGTTCTCGATTGCACCTGTATTCTGGTCTTCGACCTGAATGATGGCTGTTGCTGGCAAAGAAGAGCATGAAGAAAACAAATGCTCCATTAAAGCCCCCAAGAATTGCAAGGGTCTTTTCAGACTTGACACTAAATGAAAGTCAGCAACACAGGAAAGCCTCAGTTTCGATATAGAGAACATCAATAAAAGACTTAATAACCTATAATGTGGCCATACACAAAGCCCAAATACTCTAGATAGTACCAAAAAACAAAGCACGGACATTCCTCTTCAATGCCTCCTAAATCATGTATTAAAAACCCTAAGTTTTCCTGTATCTCATAAATTAGGACTTCACAACAGTCAGTGTGACACAGGCAAAACATGCAGGGAGCACGAGTCAAGGAAGACCTCAGAGAGGAGGATGGGGGCAGGTCTGTCTTAGGGATGACCCACCTATAGCAGAAGAGTCCAACACTTTTCACAAGTTTATCCACGCCAGGTCTTAGCTGCAGCACACAAGCTTAGTTGTGGCCTGCAGGATCTAGTTCCCTGATCAGGGACTGAACCTGGGGCCCCCCGCATTGGGAGTGCAGTGTTAGCCACTGAACTTCCAGAGAAGTTTCAGAACCTGATATTTTTGTGTCTGAAGCTATCCAACACCGAGGGTTCTACCGCCAGTTTGTTCACTCAAATCTTTGTAGGTCAAATAGCTCCCCAACCACCCCTCTGTAATAAGACATTTCGACGTGGGGCTCAAGGAACATATTAAAAAAAACAGATGAATGTCCTCTCATAAATCAGGAAGGCAGCAACAGAATCCATGGGTCTGGGTTTCTTAGGAGGGACTCTGTCATCATGGAAATCCCTTTATTCCTCCATCCTTTAAAATTTGGCTCTTGTACATTACATTCATTACCATGTCAATTTTGCCAGCTAACTAAGACTCTAAATTGTTTTGTAAAACCCTCCGACACTGACAGTACCCATCTCATAGTAAGTACCCTTTGACTCTGGACTTTTATCTTGCTGAAATTTAACAATCCTTTAGAGACTTTCTCAGATATTCCCCAATAAAAAACTAAAAAATCGCTTCCTGAGAATTTGTTCCCAGTGTGACCTTAATTTGTTCTCATGGCTCGGTTCCCAACTACCCAAAGAACAAGGACCCGTCTGGCGTCCCCACATGTTAGGAGAGGACGCCAGCCTACTGAGCTGAGACAGGCAACTTACGCTGGGTCTGTTTGGGCTGGTTGGTTCTGCCAGGGGGGCGTCCTCTCCGTTTCTTGGCAGGTGGTGGGGCTGGGGTCACTGGCTGGGGCTCTGGCTCGGGTTCAATCTCCACGGCAGGCTCCTCCTCATCCTCATTGTCATCCAAGTCTGGCTCAGCATTTTCTTCTCATGAAATCAGGAAGAGGTGGTGGGGAGAGGAGATGAGTGGCGGAAGGAAAAGCAACACAAAAATAATCACATGTTCTGAGAAGTCTGGTTAAATATTTATTTTCATTGTCAATAGCCCATTTAAAAATTACATTTCACTGGAATTTTTGTTTTCAGCACTAAAGAAAGTAAGCTGGTATTAATGCTAAATTAATAAGCAAATCAACTTGAATACCATTCATATTTTGGCTTTAGATATCAGAATATTGAGTTTCAAATTCTTAAAGGCAACTCCAACTTACTTCAGTTATATAAACGCCCCCGCCAAGTGGTGTTTTAAGCTGAAAATGAATTCCCTCTACCTACTATACACGGATAAAACAGGACACTAAGCCTGAGATGGACCCCTGAAGAGTGGTGGAAGGGGTGTGTGTGTGTGTGTGTGTGTGTGTGTAAAGTTCTTGTGGTGGAAGGTGTGTGTGTGTGTGTAAAGTTCTTGTGGTGGAAGGTGTGTGTGTTGTGTGTGTGTGTGTGTGTGTGTGTAAAGTTCTTGTGGTGGAAGGTGTGTGTGTGTGTGTGTGTGTGTGTAAAGTTCTTGTGGTGGAAGGTGTGTGTGTGTGTGTGTGTGTAAAGTTCTTGAAGCACCATGAAGTCCCATTTACTAGGAAAAATGTTGAGGTCAAATCTGGGGATTTAATTCCCAGCTGTCCCAAACCCAGTGGGTCCTAACTCCCTTGCCTTCTCCCTAAAGCAATTACCACATAAAAGGAGAGGGAACTATTGTAGAAAGAACACTGATGAAGAGCCTGATGATTCAGTTTTGAGTCTCAGCTCTCCTAAGTGTGTGACCTGGGATGATAACCACATTGAACCTCAGTTTCCTTGTGTAATCTCTAAAGCACTCTCAAGGATCACAGAGATAATGCCTGTAATTGTGCTCTGCAACTTACATTCTTCCACATCATCACAGATGCTTTCTGCACTAGACATCAGAGTTTATAAAAATTCTCCATTATTCCATATAGGCTTCATTAAGTAAGAGGCATTACCCTCCTTTTATAGAAACAGAGAGAAACTGAAGTCATTTATAAGGCACAACTAACCGCAGTTTGGGGGTGTTCTGCCGCCCACACCTGAGGCAACTGGAGAGCTCTTCCTACCCCTCCCCCACTGCCATGGCACAAAAGATATCCCGCCTGCCTTCCTCCAAGAAGCACAGGTTACAAGCACATTCTCTTTCACTCACACCAAATGTTTAAATTTAGAGATCTGTGGGTAAACGCCTGATCGTCGGGACAAAATGCCTTGTCAAGTGACTGAAATCCTAAGTGAAAATGTGGGGAACGTACTGGTACGTGGCAGCGTGTCAAGAACGACATGCTTCCCTGCTGAACTTATTCAAGCCCCCTACTGCCTAAGTTGGCCCAATGCCTAGAAAGCTAAACAAATTCAGTCAGAACTGAGGGGGGCCAGGGGAAGAAGCACAAAAAGTTAATAGGGTCAAAAGCTTATTGGATTGGAGAGATTTTGGTTAAAAGCCTTGAAAATAGCATTAGACTCTGGTGGTCAATTTCTGTTGATGACCAACAGATAGAACTTCTGGGAGGGAACAAATATGATTCTGGCCTTCACCAGTCCAAACATCCTGGGATGAAGAGACAACAGGCCCCAAACAAAGCTATGCAACTCCTCCTCCTGTCTTCTCCAGTGCCGAAGGCGAAAGGAAGAACCATAGAAACCTATTAGAAACTGTCATTAAACTGTGCAGCTGATTCTGGTAAAAGTACAATTGGGAGAGTGGAGCTGGTCTTGCTGGGAGATGAGCCACGAAGTGACCATGGCAGGACCATGAGAAAAAAGGCCTGTCTGCGGCTGGAGAAGGCTCGGCAGCCGAGAGCTGCTACAGGTGTCCTGAAGCTCAAGTTTATCTGCACAGCTCTGCTGGTTCCTGAGGCCCACTGACATTCCTTGGCACCTCCCAACAGTCTACTCACTTTCTTTACCAAACAAAGGGATTCCACAATGATTCTCAGTAGAGTGTGATGTGCTTTTATAAAAATTAAAGTGAAAAAAGAAAATTAAGCAAAGTGACATTTTAAAGGAGGTATTCACTTAAAACCCAAGATTTTCCACTAAAGAAGGCAGCAAAAATTAAATTACTCTATGCTTAGATGAATATTCTCCCATAAAAAGTTCTGAATAGAAAAGTGAAGCCTTTATTAAGATAAAAAACCAAAAAGGACTTTCTTATATATTTAAATATAAAAGACCTAGTATTTTCATGAAAAACTTTTATAATAAAACCAATAAAGTGATACATATATTCAGTTTTCAGAAATTTCACTTCCTTTCTCACTATTTCTGACAAGCAACATAGAAGACAAACTTAGAGCTTCTCAGAAATGCATCAGGCATCATCTGTAAGTACCTTCCCCAAAAGAGAACTCCTCTGCAGCCTTTTCCACAAGTTTCATACATTGAAGCCACGGATGTGCCTTTTCAACTAGGTGCCAGTAGCCCAAGCATCCACATTATAAAACCTCACACTTTGGAATGAGTTTGTATCATCAAATGTGACTCCTACATTACCAACACTCTTGTTCTCCACCCCACTTCATGACATATACCCCACCTCAACACATATACCTTCTGCCTGGATTTCATGACTAACACCCCAAAGAACATCAGTGGTAGGAAAATAGGCAAAGTTTTAAATTATAAATGGGGAGATTAAGGTAGGAAGAGAAAGGCTGACCTTCATGGATTTGATCAACACATCTCAAGGCTAGGCTGACACAGGCAGTCAAACCAGAAGTTGGTCAGGATGCTTAAGCAACCTTCTTCGTGTCCATTAGAGTCACTGCTCAAATCTAGACCAGCTTCCTAAATGTAAAAGCTATGAACATAGAAAAGAAACTCTGCTGGCCTTAGAATATCACTAATCTGAGTAAACTGAGTATAAAGATATTAATTTTGCTTCAGCTTTAACTGAACATAACATTTCTTATCAAGCAATGGAACACCATAAGAAAAAAAAAAACACATTGCTCTAGGAATACGCTAACTGCTGTTGTAAATATATACACACATCAGGAAGATTAGAGGTTTAAAGGAAGCACGAGAGAATGGCCTATCTCAGTATTCCAGCACGTCCTTACGTAAATACTCTGTAAACTCTGCACCAAAACCTGCCACTTTTAACTAACTCAAGAAACAAAAGTCACTTACCACTGTCAGAGGAGTCTTCCTTTTTAGAACGCATCTTTCTCTTTCTTCCACGTTTACTCTTCTTTGTTTCTCCTCCATTTTCCCCTTCTACACCATCTGGACCAGCACAGTTATCTGCATGTCTTGCCATAGTATTCTAACAAAAGGAACAAAATCCTTGTTCACATTACTAAAAAAGGTAAGATTAAAATTGGAAGTTCTCTTTTAGTTTAATAAAAAAAAAACAACTGGGTGGTGGTTATCCACATTAAGTATCAATGTTCTCGTGCCTGCTAAATGTGTCCTCAACATACTCTTCCCATTCAGGGAAAATGGTCTCCATCTGGAGTGGGTGGAGAGAGAGAAAAGGGTGGGTGGGAGAGGAGAGCTACTCAGAAGATTCGGATAGGTCCTCTGAGCAGGGGACAATCAGACCAGGCTCCCTGTCCTGTGCAGACCTGACTAACATGACCCTAAGTGAAGACAGACCTGTTAAAAATACTGAGTTCCCCATCAGTGGAAAGGTTCAGACATGGACAGGGGTGATGTGGTGGGGTGGAAATGACTGACCCTTTCCAAATGATAATTCATCTCTATAATCTCAGTGGAAGAAAACTGCCCTGCTTTGCAACAGAAGATCAAGAACATGGATGGTATCAAGAACTGTAAGGGAGGAAGTCAAGTTCTGACTCTTACCCGGCGTGTAAATGTTTTCCCACACTTAGAACAGACAAAGGCCGCAGGGACAAAGTTGGGGTCATGATAGCGTTTGAAGTGCATGTCGAGGAGCTGTTTCTGGCGGAAGGTTTTGTCGCAGTGGCTGCAGGCATAAGGCTTCTCCCCAGTGTGGGTGCGCTTGTGCATGATCATGTGCCTCTCCTGAAAGAGAACGGGGTGAAGGAAGGTCTCAGATCCTGTTGTAGGGCTGCTATCCCCTACCACCTGCATGCATAACTCTAAAGACCTTTCTCTTCCAAGGGTCCAGACCCAGAACTAGTTATTGAGAGGATAATGTAAACCTTATTGGGTACAAAACTGCTTCCCCAAATCCTAGCAGATACACTCACTTCTGCTGGGCTGCTTCTGTAGATCACTCCCAAGCATCAGGCCCCAGTACCAAATTCTTCCCTTCTCTCAAGTCCTGGACTTAATTTCATATAAGGCATATATAAAAACCCTCTGATAAAACCCAACACTGATGAGACATCAATCGTTTTCTAACTATGAAGGTTCCTACCTGTCTACAGGCGTAATCACACTGATCACACTTAAAGCGCTTCTCGTTCTTGTGTGACTTCTGGTGCTGGATGAGGGCATAGCGCTCATGAAACACAGCATCGCAGTACCGGCATTTCTTGCCCTGCTCAATGTAGGAATGCTGCTTTCGCAAGTGAACACCTGAAAGCAGAACACAAAGCCCAGTCCAACTTGCGAAAACACAAACATCTTGAAGAGTGAAGAACACATTTCTTTCTGCTTCTGAATATAGTTACTCTGGCTGCTATACAGAAAATGGAAAGAAAGGAGGAAAAACAGACATGGAGAGACGAGCTGAGATGTTAAAACTGGACAGGTGACAGGAGGTGGCGGTTTGGAGATGGCAGTGGGTATGGAGGAAAGGGGACCTGACGAGAGACCTAAGAAGCTCAATCAACAGGACTCAGTGATTGACCAGAGTGAGGAAGAGAAAGGTGGGTATCAAGAATGACCTCCAGGTTTCTGGCTTGGAAAACTGAGCAGACAGTGGAGCCACTTACTGAGACAAGGAGTAAGTGGAACAGGGCTGAAGCCTGAGCTGTGTGTCTGTCTTTGGGGCAAGGACATTTAGAGCTGAGGGGAAAGACTAAGGAGTGAGAATATGAAAATGAAGGTAAAGAAGCAATACTTGATCATGTAAAGGTTTCTGTAAAGGAACACAGAAGAATGGAATCAGGGCAAAGGGACAGGCCACAGACACGAAGAGTGACACAAGGTCTCTAGAAGCCGATAGAGAAAGAGGATGAATGCAGGTAAGTTACACATCTGGAAAGAGGAAATTTGAAGTTTCAACCTGCTGCATTTTCTGTGTGTCTAAAGTAAGAAAAGACATTACATACTGAGGCAAAGAGAAAAGGGAAAGAAGATTAGAGGTTTAAAAAAAGTTAATGATTTACCCTACTGTCATAGTACTTCCCACATAGCAGGTGCTCAAACATCTGTGGAATGAATTAATGGGACACACTCACTGAGGAGAATGGGAACACAACTGATGAGGACAAACAGCTGGAAAACTGAGGAACCCAGCTGCATTTACATCAAGAATTTATGGTGCTAACCATCTGCTCAAGGTGCTATCACTTCCAACTTTTGTTGTTTAGTTGCTAAACAGTGACTTTTTTGCGATCCCATGGACTATAGCCACCAGGCACTTCTGTCCATGGTATTTCCCAGGCAAGAATACTGGAGTGGGTTGCCATTTCCTCCTCCAGGCATTGGCAGGTGGATTCTTTACCACTGAGCCACAAGGGAAGCCTCACATCAAACTTCAAGAGGGCCAATTCTGGGGAATGGAAATAAGGTAAGAGAAGGGGATGGCTCACTTTTTTACTCCCTACACATGTTCACTATATGAAGACTTTTTATACATAAATATATCATTTCAAATAATTCTTAGACTCAACTTCTGCTCCTCAGATAGAGAGACCTAACAGTTAATGTCAAAGACTTTAAGGTTGGAATTATTCCTATATTATCAGTTAAAAAAAAACAACCTTATTAGAACAGTAAGTATTTGGAGGTGAATCTTGAATCTGGTAGGTCTGCCTCCAAAGCCCATGCCTTCCTGTATCCCAAGGTGATGAATCTTAATTACTGCATATTAATGTGAAATCAGACCTGCTTTAAAGAGGGAACACAGACTTGTTTGGAAATGGTTTGGGAAGATAACTATTATTTGACAGCTCCTTAACTACCTCATAAAGAGTTCATTATGTAAGGTCTAAGAGGTTATCATGCAAGTATAAAACACTCAAGGTTTTCATTTGCATCAGGACAGTGAATAACTTAAAAAAATCAAATAATCCAAACAGTGGCCTAACAGTTCACATGGTGCCATGAGATATTACTGGTATAGGTTTTAGTTTCTATATGGTAAGAACAGTAAAACTCTTTCATTTATCTGAGAACAGTACTTCTTAAATTTTTCTGAAATCCTTTCCACACCAGAGTAGGATGAACACATGACCCACTGGATCTTACGTGGAATCCAATGTCCTCTACTTCAAGCTCACAGTTCCATCTTAAAAATGTTTTATGTCCGTCTGCAGTTTGTTCAATATAGTCATATTAATGTAAAAATGTTTTAAGATACTAGTTCAATTGTATAACTTTACTTAAAACCTTTTGAGTAAAACCAATGCTGCAGAAAGATAGGCCAGGTTTATGATATGGTTTGGTATGCTCCTGATATGACCCGGGTACTTATACACGCCCCAGTGTGAGAAACAGCTCTAGAGGGTTCCAGAAGACTCAAGTCCAGCTTTGCCACTCATAAGCTGTATTGTATCACTTTGGTCAAGACACCTGGTTATCACCAACAAAGCTCAAATAAATATGCCTTGATGACTTCATATGGTTGCTGTGAATGTCAAATAAGTAAAAAAGTAAAATAAAAGTATGAAGACAACCTGCAAGGTACAATTTATCTAAATGCATTATTATTATTATTTTGTAGGAAGCAATGCATTTTGGACAGAGAACAGACTGGGGCACTATTTTAAGTAAGAAACACAAAGGGATAAATTCAGGTGACCTTATCTTTAAGCATATGAGTTATCCTAAAATTTCTATCACTAAACTCTGCCTTTATATTAACTGTAGCTTAATTATGTACAGAATTATAGCTATCACCAAATCAACACAACAGTCTAATTACCTAAAGAAAGTAAAAATATTCTGGGGAAAAAAAAAACACCCAGAAACTGAAGTGGACTGACCTTAGTTCGAACCATACTATGTTACTTTCCTATTTGGGGACTTTTAACATTACCAGTGAAGGCTACTAATTAAAAATACACTTTTCTCTCATTATAGCTGCCATTTATTTATAAATGAGCTTTAGTCAGGAAAAAATTTTGTAGTGTAGCATCAGTAAGAGAAAGAAGAGACAGAAGAAAATAGCATAAGCAATGACTTTTAGTAAATAGCAGGCCATTCACAACACACAAAACTCACGAAGTCAGAAAAGGAAGTAACCTGTGATCATTATCTTCACAGACTTGTCAAAATTTATTTTTCATTTGCCACTAGTTAGGTGACTTACCCAGATCACTTTTTCGGGCTATGACAGTGTCGCAGTGGGGACAGTGGAATTTGGCCACATTTTCTGTGTGCTTCTGTAAAATGTGCATCTTCATGGTACCACTTTGGGTAAACCGTGCATGACAAATGTAACATTCATAAGGTTTTTCCCCTTCAAAGAAAAAGTACAGAATGAACAAATTAGATGAAATGACTAAATAACTACCATTTAACTGGCAGGTTACCAGGTGGCAGATATGCCAAGCCACAGAGGATCTACAGTTCTTAACTCAGGAAGGATGAGGCTCAGGCCTATCCTGAGAGATGAAGAAGTCCCAAACTGGGGCCACCACCTCTGCTCTGCCCAGCTCTGCCACAGAGCCTTCATGTTAATAAGAGTAGTTTCTACAGCAGTACTTACCTTTGGAGGAGAGCAGATGGGATGATGGCAGGAGGACCTGAAAGTTTTTCTCTTTAGAAAAAGACTGTATTTTGAAAAACTGACTGGGTTAGGTAATCTACCCAGACGTCTAACAGTAAAAAATTTCCATTCTCCGGTGTACATTCAGAGCAATGAATTCTGAAGGTATGCCAGAGAACATCTGTCAATTATATACTATTCTCATGCCTGTTTCCATCTGGGTAACTAATAAGAGTATGTGGTGGTTTATAGGGTGCCATGGGATCCACTAAAAAGTGGTTCATTAATGCAAGCAAGGGAGAAGTCCTACCTGAATGGGTTCGCATGTGCCTTTTCAGCTTGTATGTGTCCCTGCTGGCATAACTGCACAAGCTGCACTGGAAAGGACGCTCCCCAGTGTGAGAGCGAATGTGACGTTTTAATTTGCTGACCTGAAATACAAAAGCAACAAAACCTCTTAAACCTGTATTAACATAGGTTGTGACATGAACACCTTGGGTCAAGCCCCAAAGCTTTGATTTTGGAAACTGAAGTTCGTAACAGAAAAAGTCTAAAGGACAGTATTTCTTCCTCTGTAACTGTTGCCTCTAAAATCCCTGTCATAATCTAAGGGAAGAGGGTAAAATGGATAGGGCATGAGTCAAGATGAGTTACTGTTAACTGTTTAGGCTAGGTGATAGGTCCATGGGGGTGTAATATACTATTCTATCTACTTCTTTTTATGTCTGAAATTCTCCAGAATAGTTTTAAAGTAATTCAAGCTTATTTATGGATCAAGTTGCTAACAAACTTGGTCCAAGTTTATAAGTGGATTTTAATTCCCCTCAGTCTCTCTCTTTCAACAGCACTTCCCAGACAGGCCAGGCACCAGCGGCCTCTCACCTTCCTCCCTATGGACTTATGCTTTTCATCTTCAATTGGGTATCTTTCGAACAAGAGTGACTCTAAGGAAGGTTTCAAATACTCACTAACATTTGACTTGAAAATTTTAAAAAGTTCCAATTTTTACACTAAAATCCCCCTGTACTTCTTTCTACACAGTAAAAATTTCACACACTGTCTAAGGCTAAAGAATGGTTCCAACAATATTACTGAATAATTCTCTTTCTAGGACTACAGTTCAGTTCAGTTCTAGGACTTATCACATATTAAATTCCTGTATACCATAGGATCTATTCTTTTTCAGCCAACTCTTTTTTCTTGCTCCAATATCACACTGTCTTCATTTATCATATAGTTTTATGACAGCCAATAGCAAAAGCCCTTCTTTCCTTTTTCAAAAATTTTTCAGTTGTTCATAGATACACTTCCAGTTGAAATTCAGAATCAACTTGAAATGTGTATTTATTAATGTCCTTTGGAAAATTCTGAGACATTTTCTTCTTATAGGTATTAGGTGCTTTTTGCTGTTCAGTTTACCCCCAGGTCATTTTTACTGCTGTTAGAATTTGAACCTGTTTTCTAGTATTGGTATTACATAAAATAAGTCACTGATTCCTGTGTATTCACCTTGAATCTGACCACTCGACTGAACTCAAATGTTCTAGGTTTTTCAGTCAATACTCTTGGATTTTCTATGTAAGAAAATATGTCTGTAAGAAATGACAGTTTTGTCTTTCCATTTATAATTCATTACTTATTTTATGCTATTATCTAGGATTTCAAATTCAATGTTGAAATTCTAACTGTGAGAATGGTATCTTGATCCAAAGTTACTTAGGCTGGGTTTACTATAGGCTGCCAGTAGATACTTCTCATAATAAAGACATTTTCTTCTACACTTGACTTTGCTAGAACTTTAAACAGTATCAAGTATCAAATTCTATAGTTTTCCAATTACAGAAATGATCAGGTGGTTTTCCTTTAATCTCTCAATGTGGTACACACCAATGATTTCTTAATGTTCAATTACTCTTGCATTTTAGATACATTCTATTTAATAATCACATTTTAGTAATACTCTATTACTAAATCTGGTCTGTTAATTTATTTAAAATTTTGGCTTTTCTGTGAGAAAAAGATACAGTTTTCTTTTTAGAAGTATCCTAATCCAACCAGTCCATTCTAAAGGAGATCAGTCCTGAGTGTTCTTTGGAGGGAATGATGCTAAAGCTGTAACTCCAATACTTTAGCCACCTCATGCGAAGAGTTGACTCACTGGAAAAGACTCTGATGCTGGGAGGGATTGGGGGCAGGAGGAGAAGGGGACGACAGAGGATGAGATGGCTGGATGGCATCACCAACTCGGATGTGAGTTTGAGTGAACTCCGCGAGTTGGTGATGGACAGGCAGGCCTGGCGTGCTGCAATTCATGCCGTTGCAAAGAGTTGGACACGACTGAGGGACTGAACTGAACTGAATCCAGTTTTGGTAACAAGGTAACCTCAAATAATTATGGTGATAAAATCTTCTATTTTTAAAATACTCTTGGTATAGTGACTTGTTTCTTTGAAGTTTGGTAGAATTTGCCTGTAACATTAATAACATGTGGATTAGTACTCTCTTTTTAATGGGTAAACCTTTCACACTCCTTAGAGAATTTTTTTTCTAGTGGTGGGGAGAAAGAGTGGTAGTAATCTAGTAAGATATTCTGTCTTGTATTATGAGGATATAAACTATCCTCACACAGGAATCATGATCTTCTTAAGACAAGGAACCAACAAGGAGCTGAACTTCTACAATGAACTTACTTCTACACTGGCATAATCGCACATGGAACACTTAAATGGCTTCTCGTGGGTGTGTTTGTAACGACGATGCCGCACCAATTCTCCACTAGTCACAAAGGCCATATCACAGTCTGGGCACTTGTGAGGACGAGTACCTAGACAAAGGAGGACATAACAGAAAGGCAGGACATAGTTAATTACAGAGTTCAATGTGCAGCACAACTGTAGCATGAGGCTGGACCCTGGTTATCTTACCGACCATGCCTGAGAGTAGCTCCAAAAGCTATGGGTAAGCCCAGCTGACTTTATAACACCAATCTCAAAATATTAAAAACACATGCCAAACATTTAGTTTCTCTTAATTACCATTTTGAGTCTGCTGTCTTTGAATACAAAATCTTTTTTATCCCTATTTTGTGAATATTCTGATCACTATGGATTAAAGGTTAACAGAAATACCTGTTTCAACCCAACTAAAAAATACACATCTTTTAAACCTCAATGTCTATCAAGTAGAGATCACAGAATTAATAGTTATTTGACTCAGGATCCTTCTACACATCAACACTTACTGTATTGAAATTATATATACAGAACCAGTG
>SJYQ01007762.1:31453-57929 GCA_006410935.1 Redunca redunca
CCAGTGGGCTGTCCATATTGACCAACTTTTTCTTAAAAAAAAAAAAAAATATATAATAACATGTTTTCTAAAAAAAAAAAAGTTTTCTATTTTAATTTGGTTTCATAAGGTATTCTAGAGATTTACCAAAGGTTTTAAAAGTAGTATTGCCTTTTATGTTATGTGATTTAAACAGACTGTTTTCAAATATCCATATCTAATATTCTGTTATCTGAATGTTAAATCATGGAATATTTAAATATTTTTTGAACTAATACTGTATCTTCTATGGACTTCCCTGGTGGCTCAGACGGTAAAGCATCTGCCTACAATGCGGGAGACCCGGGTTCAATCCTTGGGTTGGGAAGATCTCCTGGAGAAGGAAATGGCAACCCACTCCAGTATTCTTGCCTGGAAAATCCCATAGATGGAAGTGGCTGGTAGGCTACAGTCCATGGGGTTGCAAAGAGTCAGACATGACTGAGCAAGATTTCACTTTCACTTATATCTTCTATATTTCTTAGTTTTTTTCTTGTTTTATTTTTCCTTTCACTGAGATAATCTTATTGTTTTTAATATGTCTTTCCATAGTAGCCTCATAATGTAACATGACTTTAGTAGATCTTCTCTAGCCACTTTATATTCTGAACACTGCACTGGAAATATTCTGACCAAGTAATATTCACAATAAGGAGATAAAGCTGGCAGCAGAACACAGCACTGTTTTCACAGGTTATTATGGCCATCTGTAATCGTGGGAAGAAGTGAACAGTAAGGTCACCTCAAACACCAAAGTCAAAGGCAGGCTACCTTTGAGAATGGAATCAGGAAGACTCACAGTGTTATGAACGGGACCAGCCATCTGCAGAAATGATTTTCCCAGAGACTGAGAATACTGGAGAGGGCAATGTGTTTGGATATGACAGCAATTATTAGAAAATTCCAAAGAATGTTCATTTATTCAGTTTGCTTCTTTAGTTCCACTGAGGATTAAGAGTGAAGGATAGAGTTCTTATGCATGAAAAATGTACAGTCTGGAGGTACAGATAGGTAAGTAAAACAACAATTAACAAGAGAAGGAAAGCAACATCAATTCCTATTAGGACACGGTAAGCTGAAAACAAAGAATTTCCAATGTTTACCTAGCATTACTGAAGGGGGAGAAAGAGGCCTGCCTCCAATAGACCTAAGCATGGCAATTAGGAAACAAGCGAACAACACTGTGGGACATGAATTTTCATCAGGTTGTACCACATGACCGACTATGTCCCTCTGGACAAGGTCCACGCTCACCAGGACACCGTTCAATTGCTACAGCATCTGGACATAGGCAAGGGTGCCCCCTAGGATGCAATACTATTCCATCTACAAAATAAAGATGCATTCTTCACCATAAACTGATGTTCTGTTATGCTCCTGACTCTTGAGGGTTTGGTTAGTATGAATTAGTCCTGCCAAATCACTCCTAAATAGCCAAATTTCTTATTTTTCAAAGCTGAGGACTTGACCTTGACACAGTGCCCAGATCAAGGCACTCCCATTCTGGCAGTCCTATAATGTGTTCAGCTGCTTTTATCCAGTCTTCTGCCTTTTCCCTAGGATTTTCAAACTACCAAATAGTTTTACCAAATAAAACATATTATCATCGTCACGAGTCTGGGTAGAAACTAGGGAGTTGGTGAAAAGTGACTAAGTCACATTAACAAATACACTACTGCACAGCATACTGCTTATAGGCCAACCCCTACTTGATCATGCTCATCAGACAACCAACACATCAGGGAAAACAAG
Source organism: Redunca redunca (assembly GCA_006410935.1). Taxonomy (NCBI): domain Eukaryota; kingdom Metazoa; phylum Chordata; class Mammalia; order Artiodactyla; family Bovidae; genus Redunca; species Redunca redunca. The sequence goes on from SJYQ01007762.1 coordinate 33,224, forward strand.
AGTTGTCATATAAAATGAGGTGGAGAATCTGGATAGAAGAAAGCTATTCTGCATGAAGAATCAGGTGATAAGTTTCTATTTGCCCTTGGAGCCAATTATCAACACCATAAGTGTGTAAGAGCCCAGAAGAGAGTCTCAGAAGAGCTTCAGCCCACAGTTCTCCACTTTAGTGACCCCAGAAACTGACCACGGTCTACATGAAGCTAATATTAGAATATTAAGTATGTGTGGACCATGAATGAACAAATGTTTGAAATGCTGGAACAGTGCCTTACATTTTTCATTCTGGGTTTATGACTGTAGCTTATTCTTTGAGGTGAAACAACCAGAAGCCATGGGTTTTACAGAGGAGCACATTTCTGTTTCTAATGTTCTTCCTCATAGTGCCTGGCAACTGCTGCCTGGGATTGTGTGAGGTTAGTTTGTCACTGTTGTTAAAACTTTAGCAACGCAATGGTGATGTCCTCAGGAAATATTATAGATTAGAAATATTATAGGTTGGTTAACTACCACAGAAAATCTTTATCTGAATCACCATCCTTATATAATTTGGATTATTTGCCATAAATTTTCTTTATATTTGACCATAAGTCCACTTGCTTACAATAAATCAAGATTACAAAAAGGGTATCATAAGAAAGAACAAAGAAGTCTTACCACTTTTGCTCCCACTGGAATCAGCTTAGAAGATATTTAAAACTCAAGTTTAAGCCTTTGCTAAGCTGTAGTCCCCAGCATGTTTATCCAGCACCTACCTGTGTGTGTATTAAGGTGATTCCTTAGAAGGGTGACTGTTCTGAATGCCCTGCCACAGAGATGGCACTTATGTGGTCTCTCATCAGTGTGACTTTTCATATGCCGATCCAAATTTGAACGCCGTGGACATGTATAACTGCAAAGCTCACACTGGAATGTCTTCTTTACACCTATATGCAAAATAAAACACTTACTTGTTGCAGGGTTTCAAAATTTTTAAGATTAATCCTAAGCTTAAACTTCTACAGATGTACTGTTAGCTTTTTATAACTAAACCCAATTAAGTCATATTTAGTCATAATTATCTCATGCTACCAATAGATTTCTTTCTTTCTTTTCAGGACTTACAATACTTAATCTGAAAACACTTCTTTTAGACTGGCTAAAAAAATTGATAACCCACATCACAATCTTTAAAAAAAAATCCATTTAATATAAAATAATCTGCATATATACTGTTACGTGCTTTATCCCAAAATGGTTTTGAGAATATAATGGATAAACTTATTTTACCTTTCTTTTTAATTTTTGTTGGCTTTGGAGGCTTCATGTTACCAACCACTTTCTCTGCATTAACCTCTGACAGCAGACCCTCCTGCTGCTCTTCCTCAAAATCATACACAGACACATCCACATCTTTGCCCTCCTCTGTGTAACGCAGTTTGCTCTTTTTGGTTTTCTTTGTTTTTTTGGCTGGTGGCTGATAGTCTGGGTCTTTTTGCCAACTAGGATCTTCCTGAGGCGGAAGTTCCCCTTGCTCTAGGGTCTCCACCTCTCCATTGGCCCCCACTTTTACCACTTGAAACCCTTCAGGCAAAGGTAAGGTGTGACATATCACGGGTTCACTTTCTGCAAGGCCCTCTTTAGACACTTCATTCTCATAAGCCCCCTGAAGTTCTTCTACTGAAGTGGTAGCAACAGGTACAGTCACAGGAACAGGTACTTGTACAAGTTGAAGCTCTCCTATGTTGATAGGCTGTTCCTCCATATTTACAACCTGCAAGGTTATAATCTGGGTATCGTCCACGGCAGCCTCTGCTTCTGGAGCGACTGCACCCTCCATGACTTCAGTCTTCATCTGAAGAAGGGTAGGATCCAGCTGTTCCATCATCACCATCTGTACACTGCTATTGACATCCTGGACCACCTCACCACCATCAGTCTGGTTCTGGGGAAGGTGGCAAGCGTCCTCTTCCTGGCCCCCTTCCCGGCGTCTCTGGTAAGTCTTTCTCTCCTTTCCTTTAATGAAAGTTTCAGACTCTTCCACAATGGCTTCAACCGCCTCACCTTCCATTTCCCCTTCCTTTATTAAGGGAGAACACAGATTGTTATTTAAAATAAAATTTATCTAAACAAAAACATATACATTTTAAAACAAAAAAGGACCACCAATGTTTGTTAATATTACAAATAGATACAACAGATATTATGCACCTCCTGGTAGAAGAAGGGAATACTATCTATGAAGCAGTCTTTTAAGACAAAACAAAAAACCCTTAAATCAAGCCTCTAGATCCAACTACCAATTAATAGGAAATTGGTGACAGAGGATATTAATTTACACTCCAGGGATGAAATTCATGAAACCCAGACTAAAGGAAACTGGAGGAATAACTACTCACTGTCTTCTGTAAAGAAATCACCAGGAAGAAAAAAAAATGTGAAGGGTACAGGGACAAACTACAGATCAGTGGTTCTTATGCCAGGAGACATTTGGCAAGGCCTGGACATGTTTCTGACTGTGTGGATCACAACAAACTGTGGAAAATTCTTAAAGAGATGGGAGACCAGACCACCTGACCTGCCTCCTGAAAAATCTGTATGCAGGTCAAGAAGCAGTTAGAACTGGACATGGAACAACAGACTGATTCCAAATTACGAAAGAAGTACGTCATACTGCATACTGTCACCCTGCTTATTTAACTTATATGCAGAGTACATCATGCGAAATGTCAGGCTGAATGAAGCACAAGCTGGAATCAACACTGCCGGGAGAAATATCAAATAACACCACCTTTATGGCAGAAAGTGAAGAGGAACTGAAGAGCCTCTTGATGAAAGTCAAAGAGGACAGTGAAAAAGCTGGCTTAAAATTCAACATTCAAAAAACGAAGATCATGGCATCCAGTCCCATCACTTCATGGCAAATAGATGGGGAAACAGTGGAAACAGTAACAGGTTTTCTTATCTTGGGCTCCAAAATTATTGCAGATGGTGACTGCAGTCATGACATTAAAAAGACACTTGTTTCTTGGAAGAAAAGTTTGGCCAACCTAGACAGCATATTAAAAAGCAAAGACACTACTTTGCCAACAAAGGTCCTTCTAGTCAAGGCTATGGTTTTTCCAATAGTCATGTATGGATGTGAGCATTAGAATTGAGCGCTGAAGAATTGATGTTTTTAAACTGCGGTGTTGGAAAAGACTCTTGAGAGTCCCTTGGACTGCAAGGAGATCCAACCAGGCCATCCTAAAGGAAATCAGTACTGAATATTCACTGGAAGGACTGATGCTGAAGCTCCAATACTTTGGCCACCTGATGTGAAAAACTGACTCACTAGAAAAGACCCTGATGCTGGGCAAGACTGAAGACAGGAGAAGGGGATGAGAGAGGATGAGATGGTTGCATGGCATCACTGACTCGATGGACATGAGTTTGAGCAAGCTCTGGGAGCTGGTGATGGACAGGGAAGCCTGGCATCCTGCAGTCCATGGGTTCGCATAGAGTCGGTCCTGACTGAGCGACCCAACTTGACTTGGACATGTTTCCGGTTGTCACTACTTGTGCAGGTAAGCTACCAGTATCTAGTGCTATCTAGTGGATAGAGGCCAGAGACGTTACTAAGCATCCTGCCCTGCACAGGTGAGTCTTTCACAACAAAGAATTATTGGTCCCCAAATGTCAGTAAGTGCACAGGTTGAGAAACCCCGATACAGACAAAAGAAGCTTTTAAGACATACAGCAACCACAATCTATGGACATTGTTTGTATTGATTCAAACCGACAAATGTTATTTTAAAATGCCATGAGACAATGGGATTCAACTCTGTCTGGATATTTGATATTAAAGTTATTAACAAAACTAGTTTAAATCTTACACATTTCTTACATCTGGCAGATGAATTGTTTTTAGCTAAATTCTCCCTTAGAAAACAAGTCATTGGAATGCCTTTTCACCATGCTTCTCTTTTTCTTTGAGCCAGAATCAGAACTTGAATCCAGAGTCCAATGGCCGCTACCACACACCTCCACCTCCTGTCTCATACCATCATCTCATACCTGAAATTCATTCATGTATTTCTTTTCTCTATAAGGCCATAAGTTTGTTGAGGACAGAGACCATGTATATAACAAGCAGTTTTTACCCTTTAGCACTGTGCCTAGCTTAGTAAGAACATAATAAATGCTAACTGAATACATAATAGAAAATAGAAAAATCAGTTTCTCTCTGATTTATAGTTTCTGGCTCTTACATCTTGTGAGTGCTGAGAATACCTAGGTATCTAAGAGTAAAATGAGTCTGCGCAATGTCCAATTCCTATCAATAAACTGACTTAACAAAACTAATAAGTATATGAAAGATTAATTTAAAATTAAATTTAAAGTGTTTTGTATTCTTGCTCTCATCTCAAACAAAGCTTCTGCCACGTCTATCAGAGATCCATCTCTTCAATTCAGGTCCCTTAACACTATCCGAATAGCAGTCAGAGAAGGCTCCTTAAGTCAGGACCACCTGCAAGGTAGTAAAAAGACCAAGATTATGCAGACTTGATCCTGCATTTTAGGAGTTATTGTCTAACAAAACAGAGAATAGGTACAATGGCTCAAGGTAAAAGAAGGTAGGTTTGGTCAGGTGTGAGATCAAGATGGGCAGGACTTTTAAAGGCAACACGGTGGATGCGTGCACGTGTGCACACACATGCTTAAAAAGCAAACAATAGAGGAAAGAATACAAAGAGATAGGAGAAAGATGTGTTGGTTCTGGCCATAGACTAGGATGGCCTTGAATGACAAAAAATTAAGACTATACTCATTTGGTTGTCAATGGAAATCACAAATGCTTTCTAAGCACTGAAAATTGAGACTTACTTGATTCATAAAGAACAGTGCTTGATTTCTTCAACAAAGTGTATCTGTATATTTGCAAAGAGGAGAGACGTACTGACCCCAGATAATCTATTAGATTCATGACTGGTTGGTCTTTAAGCCATTATTTTTCCTTGAATGTATCTGCTGATAAAACAACCACACTATTATGGTGTGCACTTAAATTTTTCTCAAAATAATCTGTTTCCCCAGTGGGCTTGTTAAAACTCTTTGAGGGAAAAAGCCAGGGTTGAAGCAACCCTACATATCTGGACCGACTCAGCAAACCTCACTGTCTGTATACAACAAAACCAAGCCTAATGGAAAACCTTGTGGGTCGCTGGGTTTCCCTGATTTGTTCTGCCGTTACCTACTTTCCTTAGCCCCTTGTATTCAACAACCACAAGTATACTACAATGCTCGATGCAAAGACCTCTTACTATCTGTTCCATTAACAGGACAAATATAACAAAATGCTACCACAGAACATGAGGGTCAAGGGGCATTTGTGAAGCGCTTTATAATTTGCCTATAAATGAAAAATGTCTAAGCATCAATGTGCTAGCATTTTTATAAGGTTTTATTTATATTTCTGATAGTAAAAAACTACTTTAGGCATGATCCTAGCTATATAACCACTTCTTTTATATAACCACTACTGTTCAGACATATCATTCTTGGGATAAGAATGTTCTATACTAGAACTATCCAATAAAAACGTGAGCTACATACATATAATTCAAATTTTTCCAGTAGCCATATTTAAAAGTAAAAAGAAACAAAGTCAATTTTAGTAATCTAACCTAAATATATCCAAAATAGTATCATTTCAAGATGAAATCAATTAAAAAAAGTTGAGATACTGTACCTTCTTTTTTTATAATAAGCTTTGAAATCTGGTATAAATTTTATAGTAAATCTCAATTTGAACCAGTCACATGGTAAATTCTCAACAGCCACAAGTGGGTAGGTGCTATTGAGGACCAGGAACACTGGTTTAACCTCGGAACTTCTAAAAACAGAATTTCAGGCTCTATCCTTGACTCACAGAATTACAACTTGCAATTTAACAGATCCCCAAATGGTGTCATATATTAAAGTCTGAGATGCACTACTTTATACGATTACTTTCCTTATTTTTTCCAAAAAACAAAAAAAAACAAAAAACCTTCCCAGGCCATGATGGTCTGAAATCAATACCCCAACAGATGATGATAACTTCAATGCTGGAGTTAGGAACAAAGAAAAGAATGCCCCACCCATGATGGAAACATTCTTGGAAAAGTATCAAAAAACAAAAAATTTCACACACTGTAAATGCTAATACCAGCCCAGCCACAGAATCACTACATAACCCAGGCTATTCAGATATCCTCAATAATAAAACTGGTGGAGGAAAAGCATTTAATCTCTGAGCTCGGTGAGATTTTGTGGCACACAACAATCTGAAGAACACTGAAAAATCCATCTTGTCTCTGCCATGAAATTTGAGAACTTAAAATACTAGAAATCGCTTATAAATAACCAAGTCCAACCCAAAAGAGACTGTGGAATTATAAACCAGGCAGAAAAAGAATTGGTGCAAAGGAATTAAACTGAAACCAATTATGCTGCCTGGGAGTTGAGCTGACAAGAGTACCCTCTCATCATGAAAAAACACATAAGGTCCATGAACATCACCATCTATTCAGGGTCTTATAGCAGTAGGTTCTATTTTTACAGAGAAAAATCAGACACAAAGTAGCAAGCCACCAACTTCTCCCATTCACCCTTGGAAGTCTCAGGGCATGCCTTTCAGGAATGGATCCTTTACTTCCTCTGGGGGTGGGAGGATGAGGATGGGGGGGAAGGGAAGGAGTCTACCAGTCAGTAACTAACCTAACAGGCTGGGGGGGGGTCTCTCTCCCCACTCCCTGGAGACTGTGCTATCCTAGCTGTTTCACCCCATTAGTGGTTTGGATCCATCCTTTCCCTCCTCCCACAGGCACAGCTGTGCCTCCCGCTTTCCACTCAGTTTCTGTTGAGTCTGTCATATTCCTGGCCTCTCTGCTTACTTGAGTCAGGTGTGTTTTCTAGGTTCTGTCAAATCTTTTAGTGGACCAATGTCATTAAGAACAGGTTTACATTAACCTTTGGACAAAACTCTTTTACATTATCAAAGTATATTAGCTTATTTATAGAAGTCTGAAAAATGAAGCACAAATAGGACTTTTTAAAAATTGTTCACAATTTCTACACCTATCACCTAGTACTTTGATGCTATTTTGTTTTTTTTTCCTCTCTTAGAGATGTAGTTTTAAATATAGATGAGACTATTACATAAAATTTACATACATTTGTATAAGGCTTTGTGGTGTTTTAAATACCTTACTAAATAACTTATTAAAAAGGACTCCACTCCCAACTCAGCCCTCTCTAGTCCTTCTGCTTGGTACACAAGCACCATTCACCAGGAACCACACCAGCCAACCTGAAGGTCTTCCCCTCATCCTCAAACTCAATTTTTCTTTGGCATCTAACAGTATGAAGCTGATTCCTCCTTCATCAGTCTCTCTTCTGTCTTGGCTCCTGCTTTCCTAGGTCTCTCTCTTGTTTCTGAGAGCTCTTCCCCCAGCCGCTCTGAGCTACATCAAGACTCTGTTCCTTTCTCTGTAGCCATTCAGTTCATGAACCTTTTTACTTCAGTTGTCTCAACCCAGAGGTCTTCTAAATCCACATGTGCAATTCCTCAGTTTCAATGCCTAAAGGATCTCTCTCTTCTGTGGGTGTCTGGCTATCACCTTCAACTCAGTGGCACTGGATAAGGAATAAACAAACCTGGGGAATTCCCTGGCAGTCCAGGGGTTAGGACTCAGTGCTCTCACTGCTATGGCCCAGGTTCAATCCCTGGTTGGGGAACCAAGATCCTGCAAGCCATGTGGCGAAGCTAAAATAAAAAAAAGAAACCCAGCCTCTAAACCTTCATCATTCCTAACCAACGAAATGAGCTTGGCAAAATGGGTTAGTCCTCTGGGTTGCAGTAGCACACAAAAAAACGGAACTCTGAAGAACAGATCCTTCCCTGTACCCTCAACCATCTTGGTGAAAAACTGAAGCTTGGGAGTATTAAAAAAAAAAAAATCATTCGATCAGATCGACTTATGGGTAGAAGATGGGGCAAGATGGGGTTCCCTTAGACTGAGGCAGGGTGAACCTGCATATAAGGGTGAGGAACCTGCAAGAGAGGAAAATTGGTATCTGAGTACCTCTTGCTCACCACTATTCTCTCACTGTGAAAAAAACAACACACGCAGACTGGTAGAGTGGGAGGATTCGCAGGCCCAGGCTCTCCGCAAAGTATCCAAAAGTCTGCTTATGCTCCTACACCACCAACCTGACCTGCACCCTAAGGGAATCGGCTGGATCAGCTCTTCCCCTCTTGCCTGTCAGTGCTGTATCAGCTCTCTATTGCTCAAATCTTTTTCTCCTAAAATTCCCCTTAACCCCACTTGACAACTTAGCATCTGCTGTCTCTGTATTCTCCCTTGATCAACCCCACAGTAGCTGTCTCTATTCCTTTACATCTCTTCCACGCCTCAGTTCACCAGTTTGGTTTCTGTTCCCCAATACTCAATTGAACTGCTCTGAAGCCAGTAATGGCCCTTAACTGGTAAACCCAAAGACGACTTTTCTGTCCTTATCTGACTTGACCTCTTTGTGGAATTCAGCATTCTACTCTAGGCTTTAACCCAAACTATGCCAGACAACCAGAAAGCTGGGTATACTTGGGTCACTTGGTCTTATTCCTTACAGAACTGCTCTCACCAAGTTTTATTCTGACATTATGCCCTTGACTTACACTAAAGTATACATGGAAAAAATTTTGAGTTACCTGCTTGGAAAAGCTTTGTTTCAACTGAGGGATTTTTTTCTCACATTCTGAGACCTATGTAACAGGATCATGTTACCATTATTTTAGCTGGCCACAACTTTATGAATCTTTTCCCTCTCAAACTATGTAATAACTTTTTATTCTAATTTGTATTTTCTGGGGTTTTGAATTTGTATCATTTACCACTTATATTTTCTATACATTTCTTCAACTTCTTTGTGGAACAAGGTGAGCTATAAATAAACAAAATAATATATACCTATTATTTAATAAATAGGAAATTCAGAAAAACATATAGAAATATAAACTTACAACATTCTTAACACAACCTCAATTCAAAATTTGCAGACCTTTTTGAAGATCACAAAACTCTTCTAGGAGGCATAAAAGACCTCACTCAATAGGCACACTGCTATCCTATATCCATGATCAGAAAGGCCAAACATCATAAAGATGTTAATTATTTCTGGTTCATATAATTTTCAAAATCTGACTGAAAAATAAACATGATATTGAGGATAGTGATAAAATTTTTGAAAAATGAAGGCCACCCTTTATTTCCAAATATTAGCATAGTATAAAGCCACAATAACTAATACAGTGTAGTACTGCCACTATCACAGCCAGCCAAGATAAACAGAATAGAGAATCCAGAAACAATCTGTAGCATATATAAAGTTGTCAGTTTAAAATTACTTGGGGAGGACTTCCCTGGTGGCCCAGGGGTTAAGAATCAGAACTCCCAAGGCAGGGGCCCAGGTTCCATCCCTGGTCAGGAAACTAGATCCCATGTGCCACACTGAGAGTTTCACCACAACAAAGATCCTAAGTACCACAACTACAACCTAATGGAGCCAAATAAATATTCAAAAAATTAAATCAAGAAGGAAGGAGGATTATTTTTATAAAAGGTACCAGAAAAACTATAAATGAGTGGAGTATTTAAGTTACAGTAAGTTATACCTTTGATCCATCTGGAATATATTCTGTTCTAAGAGATAAGGAGACATTCACAAAAACAAAAAAGAAATGGTAATTTCATGGTGGTCCAGTGGTTAGGACTCCATGCTCTCACTGCCAAGGTCTCAGGTTTGATCCCTGGCTGGGGATCTGGGATCCCACAAGCCAAATCTGAAAACCAAACTTGAAAAAGATATAGATAAATGGCCTTCTGATCTCAGAATGAGGAAGGCTTTATGTTTAAGATTCCTAAATAATAGGAGAGCATAGAGGAAACTGTTAAAATTTTGACCACCTTGAAGCTTAAAAAAACACCCCCAAAACTGTAAAAACAAAAACATGTTGAATAAAATGGCCAAAAAGAACATATCTGCAGCATATATGATAAAAGACTAATAATAATATCCTTATTATATTAGGAGTTATACATTTTATAAGAAAAAGACAAATACCGAAAAAGACGGCTGGGAAAAGGACACAAGTAGATCACTCAAAGAAATACAAATGGTAGATGAATAAAAAAAAAAAAACACAAAGAAACAACTAAGTCTAAACATTAAGAAGAATACAAACTAAAATAATGTGACAGCACTGTACCTCTATTAAACCTTAAGACTATTTTAAAGGATAACTCAACCCAGTGGAAACAGCAAGGTAACTCACAGATACAGTGAACATTCTAGTGGTTGCCAGAGAGGAGGCGAGCTGGGGGTGGGTGACAGTGGTGAACAAAACTAAGAGGCACAAACTACCAGCTATAAAATAAATAAATGTTACAAAGAATAAAAAATATTAACTTTGTATGGTGTGCAATCTAAAAAAATATCCAATCACTATGCTGCACACCTGAAACTAATGTCATATTCTAAGTAAACTACCAAAAAAAAAAATCAGCAAGGTAACTAGTGATATGAGTCGAGAATTTTTAATATTCAAATTGTGATCCAATAATTTAACTTCAGATTTGATGATCAGAAATAATCAGAGATTATAAAGACATTGTTAATCAGAGCGAATAATTATCAACAACCTAAAATTACAACCATAGGGGAAAGTTTAATTTGGTAAATGATGACACATCCATAAAACAGTATTACACAGATATTAAAAATCATGTTTTAATATAATCCTCATAGGAGGAAAATGCTTGTTCCATACTAAAAAAGGGGGGGCGGGGAGAGAAATAGAATGGAATAGTCGTTAAGAGCTAGGCTTTCCTGCCAGAGACCTAAATCCCATTTCTGGTTCTTCCACCTACTAGGAGTATGACCTGGAGTGAAACATGCTACCCTTCTGTGCCTTATTTTCCTTCCTACAAAACAAAGATGGTATCCGCTTCACTGGCTGTTGTAAAGATTAAATAAAACAAGGTGGGCAAAACCTGGCTACTGTGCTCTTCTATATCTTTATAGGTCACCCCAGAAGGCAAACGAACAAGTTAGCTGAATACATGACCTTTCAGTTTCTTAGAATTCTAATCACAAACCTTAGATAAATCTTCCCCACAAATATTACTTCTCTGATAAACTACCAATTACCTTTAGAATCAAGGTAGTTGACAGAAATCTGGTGACTGATCAAATCCAGGAATGAAAGAGAAAGAGTCAAAAGAACAGAACAGCCTCCCAGGCTGGTCTCTTACTAGTCTGGTCTAGCATATTGCTGCCAGACTAAATCTTCCTGAAATGAGGCACAAAAACTCATGAGGACTGAGGGTTACTGAATCAACTCCAATCTCTTTGGCTTCGCTCCAAGAGCTCTGTAAGATCTGTTACCATCCTTTCAAACCATCCAGCCTCACCTTTGGTGCATCTTCCACACAAGTGCCTACTGTCCTCTCTCCTCCAGGTCTAGTCATCCTCTATTCAAAGATTTCTCAACCTTGACTAGTGCAGACTGACTAATTTATTTTGCTTTTGTTATTTTGTTTATTTATTTGAATATATACTGTTCTGTGTACCTGTCTTTCCCCTAATAGATTATTAGCTTGTCAAGGGCAGGAACTATGCCTTTCACCATTCTATAGCAATGAACACAAAACAGCGTTAGGTAAGCAGCACACCTTCAACACTAGTGTCACTGTCATCTCAAACATGTATAAATGGCTCCTGTACACGACAAAAGCAGAAGAGCACATAAAAGACAAAACACTGTCTGTGTGCTAAGTGGAAACTTAACTATATGAATTTATATCCTTCATTGCTATGCTTATGTCATTTCTCAAAAAGAAAAAAGTAAGCCCTGACAATACAAGTATAGGTTTAGATTTTAAAAATGCTGCCACAAAAATAAAAGCTAATTGTGAATACACTAATTTTTGAAGATGTTAAGGCTTAGTAATTTACCACCTGATAATGTGGCTTTATAGCAAATGTGTCAGGTTATTCCTCAAAGGGAAACTACCAAAATAATCTTTCATACTCACACCACTGCATAGTCATTTGGGGAGACTGGTTATTATAACATATACATGTACTAAGAATAAGACATGTGCACTGAGAATAAGACAGTAGAGAAGGATAATTGCCAGAAGTCCACTTTATAAATAAAATTACCAAAACTTTTGTTTAATGCACTACTATTTTCTACAAGGGACAAGTGACTGCTAAAAACCCCAATTTATTTCTTGGAGCAGATCAGAAGACCATCTACACTCTTGGCAGGAAACAGCAGCCCCAACTCCCCACTGAGCTTCCACAAGCCACAGCAATTCTGAAACAATCTAACATGGAGGTCACCTAACAACTTGCCTTCAGAGTGCTCAATATAAAACATCAGACATCATTAGAAGACAGAGAAGAAAAGAGACACTTTGTAGCTTTCTCTTTTCTAGATCTCTAAATCACAAGACCGTTTTTGTAACAGGAGAATGAAAAACCTAGTCCAGTATCTGGACGGGGCATGGGTGTACCTGCTCAGTCAAGTCTGACTCTTTGTGACCCCTTGGACTGTAGCCATTCTGACTGCAGAGGATACTAAGTGCCATTATGACAGGGGGAAAAAATGAATTACAAATAAGTAACCAGTCTCTCCTGAGAGTGAAAGGAAAAGCTGACTTATTGGATGCATAACACTAGCCAAAAATAATTTACCCCTTTGGAACAAAAGTTAAACTTGAAAAATTAAAATAGGAGAGTAAAATAACTATTTTACTCTACTGTTCCTAGAAATATATACATCATCATTTTGTCTGACAGCTGAAGATAAAGTGAAGTATCATGCCCATAAATACTGAGTACTGGGAAAGCTGTAGACTACAGAAAAGAATGGGAAGGAGCTAGGTGGAAAGGATGACTCAATCTGAGAAGCAGAAAAATATCAGTGACCATTTATTTCAGGATGGTCAGAAGCAGCCTTTATCTGAAGTAGCACTCACCTACTCAGTCACATATACACCTTTCTTTTCCCTGTTATGTGCTGTTAACTTTAAAAAGAACAGCTGGAAAAAGAAAAAAAGAACAGCTGGGGCATTTAGGGGAGGAGAGAGAGGAAATTAAAAGGGAAACAAAATTGTAGCTCTTAAGTAATAAAGGTTAAGAGCACCCCAGTTTTTAACAATCCTTCTCCCCATTTATTAATATTAAAAGATACAGTCAAAACAATTATTCTAATGGCTACTTGAAAAAAAAATCTAAGGAGAGCTTCAAATGTAGGAAATACATACATAATAAAATATTTATAACGGCAACAGCAAAACAACTATAGGAGGTGAAAGAATTCTTTTCCTACAAAGAACAATAAGTGCTAAACCAATAATAATAACTTTATCAAAAGGCACTGGTGCTGGGTACACAGAAATGAACTTCCCTTTTAATTACTTAAAAAAAAAAAAAAAGTCCTAAGTGCATAGCTCTCTTCTCAGAGAGCTCCTCATGTGAAAGGGAGACAAAGAGAACAAATAGCTATACAGTGTGTATAAAACAGAGGTTAACACATACTTTCCACCTCGCGGCAAAAAGGATGGTTTAAGTTGATGAACGTGGGCTTTAAGGAGAAATTGCTTTAAAGCTAGATCTTAAAGGATGAGATGGACCTCGCCAGACCAACTATAGTAGAGAGGAACATTCTAGCAAAGGAAAATAGTAAATGGAGAAAATTTAAGCCCCTCATTAAGAGTAGTCTGTCTATTTCACTCATTGGACATTTATACACAAAACAGAAGACAAGGCTTTTTTGGCTGTCAGCATCCTAGTGCCACACTGGAGGCAGCCTCCCAAGCACCAGCTATCCCTCCCTGCCTTCTACAGCCTGAATGATACTTTGCTGGCATACAGCAACCTAATGCCTCATTTCTCTTTGTTCTCTCATTTCTCTAGTCTCCCAAGGGTGACTATGTCAGGGGCCCCAAAGTCTCTCCTTGCTCTGCTCCAGGCCCATATTCCTAAAAGCAGCTCAGAATTAAGACCGTTTACAGTGGTCCTATAGGGTTTCATCACTGAAAATATAAGAAAGGCTGGGGATGTACAGCAAGTCTATCACTTTGAACAAATAACTATGTTATAAAAAGGAATAAATTATACACAGTGTAAAATCTGCAAAACATCTAATAAGTACACCTATGGATTGGGGAGCCGTTCTACCTGAGCAGTGGTTCCCAAAACCTTGGTTGGCATTAAAATCACCTGATGAGATTTAAAATGCACAGATCCCAGAGACTTTCACTAGGTCTGGGGAGACAGAGACCTTATTTCAAAAGGCCCCCAGGTGATTCTGACATAGCATATTTGCTTTCACTTTAAAGTGACTGACCTACAATACAATCATTATTCACCCTAAATGCAGGTTGACATAAATCAAAACTATTCAAATACCCATAGTTTTCTACTATTAGAATTTCTGGTTCATTCTTTAGAATAATTTCGTTTGTTGCATGACTCGAGAAGAACGTTCTAAAATTTCACCTCTATCATGGCTAGCAACAATATAAAACAATCACTCTAGGTGGTATGGAAAAACTCAACGTATGACAAAAGGAAAAAAAAGGGGCGGGGAAGGAGAGACATGGACACACATAGCAGAGTGAACTCGTGGTTTTGTAGGGTGTCTCGGTGACCATATGGCCACTGCTCTAGGATCTCTATCACCCAAAACTCACTCACGAAGGCTGCTCAGTAGAAATTAAGACCACTTTTACCTGGTAAATGGTATCTCCTATAAGGTCAAGATTAAATAAGAAGTCAACAGCTTAAACTCAGCAATGTCTGTACCAAAGGTATAGTAATAGTAATATTAATAAATGGCAATATGCCATCTTTGAACAAAGATCAAGAAAGTTACATGAAAAAATAAGATATCCTTAGTAACTAAACAGTATAACACAAAATATGAATAATAAAGTGCTACTCAACAGAATAAAAAAAATCTAAAAAACAGAAAAAGGATATATACATATATACCTATAGGAACACAGAGAGAAGTTTAAACAATAAAAGAAACAAAATGCTACTTTGAACTACTATTAGGTTATAAAAAGAAGTAATCTGCTAACTTGGTTACTCCTGAGAAATATGGAAACAAACAGAGGAAAACAAGAAATAGAAGAAGGATCAAAGGCCTTGTCTACCAAGAAGCCAAAAAGAAAAAGAAATGTACTAAAAGATAAAATTTACTTGCAACAGAAAACAAAGTCACTATTACTTTATAGTTTCAAAATATACCTATAACAAAAAAAAATTTAAACAAGTAGAAAACTGTAAGGTACAAATAAAACAGAAATGCTAAAAACAATTAGTGCGTCCTCTATTACTACAGCTCTGTATCATAATCTGTGAATGTATACAGTATCTTGCATACTTTACAATATGTGAGAGAGTTTTTGTTATACTAGAGTTTATCTAAAAAGCAGTGGGCTAAAATAATTCCGATCTTTCAGTGGTCCAACTGAGCTATACTAAAACAGAGATGCTGAACTTCCCTGGTGGTCCAGGGGTTGGGACTCCAGGCTCCACTATAGAAGGTGCAGGTTTGATTCCTGGTCAGGGAAGTAGGGCAGGGGGCTTCCCTGGTGGCTCAGATGGTAAAGAATCTGCCTGCAATGTGGGGGGCCCAGGTTTGATACCTGGATCGGGATGATCCCCTGGAAAAGGACATGGCAACCCACTCCAGTATTCTTGCCTGGAGAATCTCATGGACAGAGGAGCCTGGTGGGCTATACAGTCCATGGGGCTACACAGAGTTGGACACGACTGAGCCACTAAGGCTTTCACTTTTAGGGAATGAGGATCCTGCATGCTGCACAGTGCAGTCAAAAAGCAAAACAAACAGACAAACAAAAATCTGTCTCCAAAGACGATCTGCTCTTATCACAGAGAAATAAACTGAAGGATTCTGAAAAAGTCCTGGATTATAAAGAAAGAGATGAATGAGCTCAAAATCCTAACATCCCTGGTATTAGATACCAAACTTTAATATTAGCAACACCAGAACCTAGTGATACACCGTGCACACTGAACAAACGTTAAGGTTTGGGGCAATATTTTTTTAAATTCTGACAAATATACACTGAAAACTTAAGGTATGCCAGTGCACAGGTGTACGACACTAGAAAGCAGTAAGGTAGTCTCTTAAAATTTATTTTTCTAGTGACATACACTGATGCATTTCTCTTAAAAGAGATCTAAAAAACCAAATATACATACATCAAGTACATTAGTTAGAGAACCAAATGCAGCAGGATATTCCATGAAATCCAGAGACTATTCAGAGTCAGTCTGAAGAATTAAAAAAAGGCAGATGTACTTGTCTCATGACCTTGGGTAAATCACTTTCCCTGTTAGGGTTGTTATCTCTATTATGAGCAAACTGTATGAAAGTGAAAGTCTCTCAGCCGTGTCCAGCTCTTTGCAACCCCATGGACTGTATGAATTCTCCAGGCCAGAATACCGGAGTGGGCAGCCTTTCCCTTCTCCAGGGGATCTTTCCAAGCCAGGGATCAAACCCAGGTCTCCCACATTGCAGGCAGGTTCTTTCCTGGCTGAGCCACAAGGGAAGCCCAAGAATACTAGAGTGGGTAGCCTATCCTTTGTCCAGCGAATCTTCCTGACCCAGGAATCGAACCGGGGTCTCCTGTATTGCAGGAAGATTCTTTACCAACTGAGCTATCAGGGAAGCCCTGAAAACTGTTCAGTGACTTAAAATCTCACCTGGCTTTAAATGCTAGACTTCTAGGATATCAATTAGATTCATTCTCAAAGCTAAGAAGGGAACAAATATCACCATGTCTCAGCTTAAAAAAAAACAAAACACACAAAATTTAAACAACTACATATAGTGAAGCTGTACAACAGTCAGTTCTCTAGCTTTGCAGTCCCCTTTTCTATAACCGAGCAATCAGGCAGAAGTCTCTGAAACCTCTTTAGATGGAAATGGCTAATAATTAATAATAAACATACACTATTCTGAGTGGCTTTACATCTGAAGTCCAGGAAATTTAAAGAAGAATCCCTGTATCAGCCAAAAAAGTGATATATAAGATTCAGTCTACTAGACTGGCTCTTCCCTCACCACCATTAGGGTAAAGTTTTAAACTAAAAAGGCTGTTCTAAGTCAGGGCATAATCCCCCTTCTCCCTCTCCACTGCACACAAAGCATCAAGATACCTATCTGCTCTTTTCTTCAAAGGCCCTCACTAAACTAGGACATTTCAGGACTCTCTCCTTCCTTGTTGGGGAAGCTGGTATATCATTATTACTCTATCAAAGAATGAAACTAAACATTACTTGAATGATACAAAAAAAATTTAAGATCCAATTTGAGAGGAAAATTTTAAGAACTGCCACTGCAACCTCAATTCACTCTAGAACTTGGACAGATACATGGGTGCCAGCGCCCCACTCCTGCCTGCACTTCTGCAACTGTTACAGCAAGGCTCTGGAGCCTACCTTTACTAGGTGAAAACTACTTTTATTACTTCATTATATTTATCAGAAAGCTTCAGTACTAGTTCCTATTCCTTTTTCCCTTTAAAAATTATGAAATACAGATACAATTCTGTTAAGTAAGAATATATAAACTTATATGTTTTACATAAACATGCTGGTTTATATCCACAGTCTCCTCCCCAGTTATACACATATCTACTCTTACATGAGATCACACTGTGCACACTATTTGATAATTTGCTTTATGTAGTGTGTCTCAAATCCCTCTCCATTTCAATATATTTCTATACATGATAAAATAGTTGCATAACATTCTATTAAAGTTGTCCCTGGGTATCCACAGGAGATTGGTTCCAGCACACCACCCCCACCCCAGTCTCTGGCCAGATACCCAGGTCTGTGGATGCTCAAGTCCCTTATATAAAATGGCACAAGATAGTGGTCATGCTTTATTGAAACTAGTTGAATCTGCAGATACAGAGGTGGTGTATCATAATTTAATTAATTTCCCTATTATTGAATGTTGCTACTCCCAAATTTTGGTTAATTATGAGGGGGAAAAAAAAACCTATTTGCATTATAAAATAACTATGTGATAAAACTACAGAAAACCAAACCTAACCACCCTCACACTACCAGTTTATTTTGCAGTTTGTTTTGACCAGTGTTTTGATGCCTATCCATTTAGTCTTTTATCCTGGGCATTCATTCATCCAAACAATTACTTACTGAGCTCTTGCTATGTACCAGATTATATTTTATATATATATATATATATAAAATATAACCTATATTCTACAGGTTATTACTGTCTGGGTTTTTCTTTACTTTTCCTCCATACAAAAATTTATTTTTGGAACTGTAATTTTTTTCTCCCAGTTTTATTTAGATATAATTGATGTATCTGTTGTTTGTTGTTGTTTAGTTGCTAAGTCGTGTCCGACTCTTTAGCAACCCTATGGCCTGTAGCCCACCAGGATCCTCTGTTCATGGTACTTCCCAGGCAAGAATACTGGAGTGGGTTGCCATTTCCTTTTTGCATAGCACTGTGTAAGTTTGAGGTATAAAGCATAAGATCTGACTTAAATATAATATTTTATGATATATGGATTTCCCAGATAAAGTTTAGCAAACATTCATACTCTCAGGTTTCATATGTAACATACAGCAGTATTAACTATACTTATCACATTGCATTATGTCCCTGCCTACTCTTCCCCTCACCATGTACTACATTAAGACAAACAAAACAAAACTCAAAACACCCCAAACTTCTCCTAAGCACTTTGCTAGTTAATAATCTTTCCAATCAGCTTTTTTCAGCGGTTGTCAAACATCACTCCCAACATGGAATTTGATCCTGTTTATTTACCCATTTGTCTACTGCTCTATTTATTTTCTAATTATTTTTTGATAAGTCCCACTTAAATGGTTTAGTTCAGTTCAGTCGTTCAGTTGTGTCCAACCCTTTGCAATCCCATGAAACACAGCAGGCCAGGCTTCCATGTCCATCACCAACTACCAGAGTTTACCCAAACTCATGTCCATTGAGTCGGTGATGCCATCGAACCATCTCATCCTCTGTCGTCCCCTTCTCCTCCCAGCATCAGAGTCTTTTCAAATGAGTCAGCTCTTCGCATCAGGTGGCCAAAGTATTGGAGTTTTAGCTTCAACATCAGTCCTTCCAATGAACACCCAGGACTGATCTCCTTTAGGATGGACTGGTTGTATCTCCTTGCAGTCCAAGGGACTCAAGAGTCTTCTCTTGTCTGGCAGTTATCAGTAGTCAATTTAATGTAAAATATATACAATGACCAACTACTGCTAAAATCTAAAGATCCCTGCTTTACCTCTGTGTAGCACATTATAGTTAGTTACAAATATATAGCTGACTCTCAATGAATGGGAGTTTCAGCATGCTGACCCTCCACACAGTTTAAAACTCAATATAATCTATAGTTACCCCTCCAGATATACCATTCCCTCAGCGGATTCAGCCAACTGTGGGTTGTAGTTATTTACTATGGGAAAAAAATTCACATATAAGTGGACCCAGCAGTTCAAGCTCACATTGTTCAAGGGTCAACTGTATATATTTCCCCCTTCATTTAACTGTCAGAAGCCTCCAATAAAGTAGATAAGTTATTTTACAAATAGGGAAAGGAAGGGACAAAGAATTCACCCTTAATGAACTTGCCCAAGGCCATAAAGCTATTAAGCTGCATGCTGGTTAAGCCTTGGTACCCTAGTAAGATTAAAATCTAATTTTATGCTTCTTTTGTATTTCCTGATACACTTAGATCAAGGTCTCTCCTGCAGAAAGCCTATCCTAACATCTTTCACTAACTTCTGTAACTGGCCATCCCTCCCTGCATGCTGAACACACTTTTATCATAGCACCAACAACACATTTATAGATCTCTTGCCCCATATTCTACTTAAGCCCCTCAGGAAAAAGATCTTTTTCTTACTCTTCTTGAAATCCCCATTACCTAATGCATGCCTGGCACAAAGTAGAAAGGTATAAGTGTTCAACGAATAGAATAAGTACATTACAAGTGTTCAATAAATAAACACTACAGATATTTAGACACATCTAAATATGTAGGTTGATCCAATTTATATCACTGCAGAGAAAAGTCACACTTCAGTATACATAGAACCATTAAAGTTCAAATATAAAACCTATATTCAAAGAGCAGGCATCATCAGTAGAGAAAATGTAATTTTTAAGTGCCATTTACATTAAGAACAATACCAGTAACAATACTTAGAAACTGTTAAACACACAACACAGTTAAGAATAGATGCTTTTAAGTAATGTAAAGTAAACCAAAGTAAAAATAAAAATTATAAAAAAAAAAAAGAATAGATGCTTTTAAATAATTAGGAGTCATAATGTCCNTAATGTAAAGTAAACCAAAGTAAAAATAAAAATTATTAAAAAAAAAAAGAATAGATGCTTTTAAATAATTAGGAGTCATAATGTCCATAGCTTAGAATTTAGCCATTTTTATTATGACTCGAAGTAACCTGAATGGAGGAGGGCCAAAAATCAGTAAAAATGACTATGTTGGAGTTAATATATTTTCAAAATTGTTTTATAAAATTTATGGTTTCAGACCTGATTTTGCTCATTGCTGCTTTTCTTTTAAATCGTAATTCTTATATCATCAGAATGGTCTTCATGACCTGGTCCAGCCATCTAGAATTGTCGACCAGAACTGTTGGGCATGCTGGGCACATATTGGAATGTGCATACAAGCAAATAAGCTCCATTTAATACAGTTTAACTTCTATATTCTACAGTAGATGCTACAGGGGACAAAGTAAGGAGCTGGATGGTAAAGCTGTTACATAGCTCTAAAGTACTGCTTCTCAAATGTTTTCACTACAAACGGTTTCCCACTCCAGGCACTCATGCCCCATTTTGTTGAAGATCTATGTGATCTTAGATAGTGAAAGAGTTCACATTCTTCTCTTAAAATATATATTTGTTTTAATGTAAAAGTATTTATACTTACCAGTTAAATTACTTAACTCACCGCCCCCTCAGTGAGCACAACTGAAGCTCCAAGAAGATGAGTCATGTTTATCTTGTGGCTTCAAGTACCCCGGAATCATACCACTTTGTACCCTAAGGGTATTCATATCCCAGTTTGAGAACCAGGGATCTAAATAATTAAACTAGCTATAATACTTAAAAGTGATCAAAATGTTCTTATAATCCCATTCCCCAAACTCTTAAGGCTAGTTTTCTCAATAGCTTTTCAAATCAGTATTGTTTCTCTTTTCAAGCAGCTCATTAGTATGCACTACCTGTCAACACTAAAGAACCTGCAGGGCACAGGTTATTTCCGGAGCAACAGAACACTAGCACACAGAGCTTGTCCGTCCCAGCTACAAGGTACCAAGCTGCCCATACAGAAAACAGTGATTAGAAGAACAGCTTTCACTCCTGTTTCCTTCCTCCTCTCTATTTGCTCCAGGCATAGCTTGTAAGAAAAATCTTAGTAGTCACTTGGATGATTCATTCATATAAGCTTGTCTCATCTTGGCATTTGTAATTCTCACCTCTATACCCTTTTTCACCATTACACAAGTGCAATTAAACTATTTTCACATTTTCTAGGGATAAGAAAGATCTTCTTCCCAGTAGCCTGAGAAGAGAGATTTTTCACACCCAGAACCCTTCTTTGTTGTTAATGAGATCCCAAGTCTAGTAGACACTGACATTTATGAGAAGCCTGTTTCAAGTATCCTGTACTGTTCATTATATTTCACAGCAGAAATTGTAAATTATAAGTGACCCTTGCAAATGTTTCCCCTAAAAATTATTTATAAGGACTGTAACACTATGATATAAACATGGGTCATTAGCTAGGTTAACTCAAATTTAGTGAGACAATTTTTACCTAGGATATCAGCTTCTCCAAGCACAGAATTCCATCTGTTCCTCACCAAAATTACAAATTGCCACAAGCCATGGACTTTTGAGATCATTTGCCAAGAGTCAAAATCTACAGTTCAAGGGTTTCTACAGAATAGCAGATACCATATCCTGGGGTCTTCCTACGTACATACTCAGAATGGTACGTAATGCTTTATACACATTTGCATAACTCCGATAATAACCTCGATAACTGGTGTTATTCTCACAAATAAGAACTGCAGGAGTAGAAAGGTTAAGTAATCTACCCAGTGTCAGCCAGCTAGTGTATGGCAGTGCAAAGAGAATTTCAAATGGAGTATTCCTTGAATATAAAGCTTATATGCTCTCAATTATCCACTGTCCTGTATCTCCTATGCTCAAGAATGATCCAGCAAATCCTCCAACCCCAGAAAGGTTTATTATTCCTATTTGTAAGACCAAGAAGTGGAAATAGCATTTACCTCTCCGTGGCTGCAAAGTCAGTTTGAGCAGGGAAAACAGAGCTCAGCTCTCAAGCCTCTGGTCGGCAATCTGTCCCCTACTGCATCTTGTTCTCTGGACCCAGGTCTGTAATCATTCTGAAACAGAAGCACACATAATTTTATGGACACCAAATACACACAAAGGCAGACATAGTATGAAAAGCAAAATGAAAGCAAGAGGAAGACAGATAAAATTGGGAAAAAAACAGTATACTTGCTAAAATGTCACATTACTATTACTATTTAAGTAGTGGTTTTACTAATTAAGTTAGTTTAAACCTCAAGACTATATTTTTCAGTGTAATAAGATAACTATGGAGAGAGCGTTCACTGACCTTTGACAGTCCTAAAAGCACAGCAATGAAATACCTTTTCTTAGACAACAAAATACTTTTTTAAAGTCAAATTGCTACTTAACAATTCTGTCCCTAAAATACAAATAAATGGACTGTCAAGCTTCAGGCAATGGTAAAGTGGTACTTAACTCCACGGCAGGGGCGGGGATGGACATTACTCTTAAATGAAAGAGCTAAATTTAACCATTTCCAAAGAATCTGGCAAATGAGGTACAATTAAGAGGAATTCATCTCATGAAACTAATATAATACTTTATCAGATGAAGCTAAAGAAAAGTCTTCGCTGCTGAAAAGGCAATTTATAACAACATAAGTAAATAATTAGTGTATTTAATCCAGAAACACTTTTATATTGGATTCATATACTGTCACTAAGGTGCCTCAAAAGGAATGAAATTTTATGCCCCTAAAAATTGGAAGGGTGACTAAAAATAAGATCAACTGAGGAAAAAAACCATTGGGGTATATATTAGCAGTCTATATTCAACAGCCACATCTTTGCATTCAAATACTAAACACTGAGAAAATGCAAAGGTACAGCCAGGGAAGAACTGAACACAGCAACTAGAGAAAGTTTGGGGATGTTTAAAAAAATAAGTACGGTGTGCCAAATTCACACATTTGTGAACCATGTACCTCAAGGTTATGTATTGTTATTACTATTCTTTCTAAACCTGTATGTTCTTTCTCAATGCATTAAATCATGATAAACCTTACTTGTTTGAAGGGGGACCTAATTTTTTTGCAAAAGCGTTTCTAGTCATCTGAAACCAAGATAGATAAATAAGTTAGACACATGGTCAACTAGGTATCTGGTTTTAAAAAATGACATAGAGCCTATAAAGTAGATAATGTGGAGTGATCTGATGTCAGTAGCATCCCTGAAGGAGAAGGCAATGGCACTCTACTCCAGTACTCTTGCCTGGAAAATCCCTGAAAATCAGGAGCCTGGTATTGTCCGTGGGGTCGCTAAGAGTCGGATATGACTGAGCGACTTGACTTTCACTTTTCACTTTCACGCACTGGAGAAGGAAATGGCAACCCACTCCAGTGTTCTTGCCTGGAGAATCCCAGGGACAGGGGAGCCTGGTGGGCTGCGGTCTATGGGATCGCACAGAGTCGGACACAACTGAAACGACTTAGCAGCAGCATCCCTGAAGCAAAAAACAAGTCTCCCGAGATACCTTCTGCCAGCAGGCACCACTCCGCAAAACTCTGCCACAGGACTCCTCAGAGCCCTAGTCAGCCACAGGTCACTTCTGTCACTAGTAAGGAACTCCCCAAGCCACTCAGAGAAGTCCTTGGTGGGTGCCCTCATTTCTGTATGTTCTTTAAAGCAAAATCCTAACACTCTTAGGAGTTTAACACATGTTAAGGATAACTTTTACAGCTACTCTTAAATAAGCAGTATTTTCCTATGCAGGTAAACATTCCTATTGTAATCTTTCTCATACTAGCAATACGTTTCTTTGGGTAATCTTAGGTCCTCAATTTATTCTCTCTGTAGACTTCATTTTCCAATAAAAACAAAGGAGAATTCCAGCAGTCCAGCGGTTAAGACTCCTCACTCCCATTGCAGGGGACATGGGTTAAAAGATATAACTAAGATCCTTGCATGCCTCATGGCATGGGAAAAAAAAAGCACAAAAGCAAATAAACAACAAAGTATGAATCCTGGCATACAGGAAATCTCAAAGAATAGCAACCCTGTGGACAAGAGCTATACCTTTAGAACAAAATAAATGATGTGTAAAACCAAGATGCTGGTGACTCTATACAGCGCAACTGAAATCAAGAAGCAAAATATGGTCTATGGAGCACAATGTTAACCTGGGAAAACAAGCTTTCCTGCTGACTCAATCACAGACCTGCTGGATTTATCC
>SJYQ01007766.1:0-33157 GCA_006410935.1 Redunca redunca
CACTGTCTTGAGAGCATCATACTTGTTACAAAAGGAGATGGACTTTTTCCTAGGAACTTCTGTGGTGGTCTGTGTGGCTGTGTCTGCTGGGGCTTCTCATGCCTCTGGCCAGAGTCAGGGATCCATTCCACAACATGTTGCTGCTGGGGCCTGCCTGAGACCCCATGGCTCAGTGCCATGGGCATGTAGCTGATGAAGTCGAGGTCAAGGGTAGAGTGGAGGGGGAGGTGGTGGGGAGCCTTTGAACACCATGCTCAGGAGGGGCAGGCTGGGAACAGAAGGTTCTTTGTGGGTATTATTTATTGTTGTCCATCTCTCAAAGTGACATGTGCAATTAAAACATTTGATAAAATGGGAATATGTAAATATAAGCAAGTAAACATTGGCCCATCCAGGGATGGTCCATTTGGGGTTTCTTTCCCAGCTGGCATGTCAGTAGCATGGGACCCTGGAGTGGCTGATGGGTTCTGCACCCCACGAAGTGAGTGTCACGTGCGCTGTTGCCACTGCTCCTGGGGCCTCGGTTCCCAAGTTCCTGATGGGGTGGGGAGGAATAGCCTTCTCAGGCTTGTTTGCACAAGAAGGGGCCGAGCAGAGAGCTCCCTGTTGTGTGGGGTTCCCAGGGTCTCAGGCTTGGGCTTAGAAGTGCTGAGTCCCTGCCAAGGAATATCTGTTCTGCCCTACAGGCCTCCTGATCACGTGCCATGTGGCGCACATCCCTCTGCCGGCCGGATACCGAGAAGAAATTATACGGTACCTGCGGTCTGTGCAGCTCCCCGACGGCGGCTGGGGCCTGTGAGTCTCCCTGACCCTGGGTCGTGGCATGTGTGTGTATGCATGTGCACATGTGTTCTTATGTGAGAGATGTGCCTGTTGGCGGGGAGTTACTGTAGCTGTGGGCTGGGAGTGTGTGGGGAGAGAGCCTGGCAGGAGGGAATTGGGCTGTGGGCTCCATGCAGGCGGGTCCAGGTTTCCCTGGTGCTTCTTATCCGGCAGCTGGGGCATGGGCCCGTCCTGGGCTTGCTGACTCCATACTGGCAGCCTCCATTATAGAATCCTGGGAGGACAGCTCAGCTCTGCTCACCTCCCGGACAGAGTTGTGGGCGTCTTGAGCTTGGAATCCCAGCCCTCTGGCCTGTGGGCCCTGGGGCAGACAGGATCTCGCCAGTGCCCTTACCCACCTGGCTGGCTGCCTCTGGAGTGTGCCCTGTGGGCCTCAGTGATGTAGAGTCTTAGCTGAGTCACTGTCACACGACACTAGTCCTGTCAATTCAGTGTGAGAAGTGGACAGAGGAGGCAGACAGGCCTGGGGAGCAGTTTGGAACGGTTTGGTTGTCACAGAGGTGCAGGAGCTCTTACTGGAGTATGGCTGTTGTGGGTGTTTCTTGTGTAGTTATGTCATTCTTGATTTGCTGAGGAAACTTAATGAAAGCATTGCTTAATTTCTTAATTGAGGACATCATTTTCTCATCTGACTCCTGCCGTAGGCACATTGAGGGCAAGTCCACCGTATTTGGAACTGCGCTCAACTATGTGTCTTTGAGAATTCTGGGTGTGGGGCCTGACGATCCTGACCTGGTGCGAGCCCGGAACCTTCTTCACAAGAAAGGTACCCCCTGCGCAGACCACACTGGCAGTAAAGAGGTCGTGTTACCTCAGTGTAAGGAGGGCTCGAAAATGGGAACTATTAATAGACAGGTGTAAGGAAGGCATCAAAGCGGGAGTAGGAGGAAGGCTGTCTGCCCTTGCCAGTAAAATTTCAGAGCACAAATTAAGGTTGCCGTGTTTCGCAGTTCTGTTCCACAAATCGGCATGGACTCACGAAGGACATGCTAGCACATTGCTTGCGGGAGTGTGCCTTCCCGGAGGGCAGCGGTGCCGCACGTGTCGGGTGGAGCTGGTGGAGTTCTGCTCGCCCCGCCGCCTGCTCTGCTGTGTGCCTGGCGCATTCCTAGTGGTGGCTGCTCTCCCCGCGCCCTGGGAGGCCCTGCAGCTCCTGCTGCTCAGAGATCATCCACTGCTGCTCTGGCCCGCCTGCCCCCCTGCCTGCCCCTCACAGACATTCCTCACGCTGTTCATGCTTCCAGCTTTGCGCTCACACACCAGAGGGCCTTCCTGTCGGCACCTTGAAGCCCCTTCCTGGCTCGGGGCTTCGCCTGCACTGCTTTGTGTTCTTGGGGGCAGGGGAGACGCGCTTGTTCTGGGGAAGCTTTCTGTTCCAGCCGATGGTCGTGGCGTGGGTGGCCCGAGGGCTCTGGAACCTGCTCGGCACAAGGGGGAGAGGACCCTCAGCAGCCTGTTGGCTGAGGAGCTCTGTTTCTGAGGGTCTCTTCTTCAGCCAGAGGCTGGTGACGGCGTCTGTGCTCTGCCTCCAGGTGGTGCCGTGTTCATCCCCTCCTGGGGGAAGTTTTGGTTGGCTGTCCTGAACGTGTACAGCTGGGAAGGCCTCAATACACTGTTTCCAGAAATGTGGTATGTGCCCCCCTACAGTCAGTTTGGTAGCCGGGTCACCAGTATCTTAGCAAGTGGAGTGACACTGCCTGGGCCATTCGCTGCCTGTTAGTCAGATATGGGACTGTCCATTCAGTGGTGTGGGGTGGCGTTAGGCTCCTGGCAGAACCCGTGCTTGGCTGACAGAGGAGAGAAGGGGGTTCCCAGTTGGGCAGGAGGGAGGGAGGTACACTGGGGTTGGGTCCTCAGCAGGTGGGTGGGTCCTGCCTGACTGCTTCCAGAGCCACTGGGGTAGGGAATGAAGCGCTGGCTTTGGTGCCCAGGTGGCTGTAGTTGTGTTGTTGTAGACACTCTGAGCATCTGTCGAAACAGAGTGAAGGTGACAGCCATGCAGCCCTCCCCAGCCAGGGTTGGGCTGTGCATGCTGTCTTACTGCCCGCCTTCTAGTTTGCCAGTGAATGTTAGAGTTAATCCCAGACATCCTATTTTCCCTGTGAACACTTCAGTGTGTGTATTTGAAAGATGAGAATTTTCCTTTCAGCAGAGCTGTAATGCTAAAAACTCAGCAAAATCAACATTGATTCCATATTGTGTGAAGCCTATTAGCTGGCGATTGTAAGCATTTTGTGAATATCTCATGAAAGCTGTGGATGTGTCCAGAACACATCCATGTACATAGAAGCACCTCAGTATCACCCCCAGGAGGTGAGGTCCCTGGGGCGGCAGCTGTCAGAGACGCCTCGCACATGTGGTCTGAGGCTGAAAGGGGAGGGTGGAGGAGACCGCCAGGTGCTCAGCCACCTGGTGGGCTGCAGAGCTGTGCCCATGTCAGGCTGGGTGTCTGGGCAAAGCACAGCAGGGCCAACGGTCAGAGTTGGTCAGACTTGAGGAGACATGGCAGTCCTGAAAGTTTTTAGGTAAGAACTTTAAATTTTGAAATAGTTTTCAATCCCCAGAAAAGCGGCAAAAATAGTCCAGAGCGTCTCTGTAGACCCCTCACTCGGTGTCTCCGTGGTTAAGGGTTTCTGTTTCTGTGACATGTTGGTCACAGCCGAGAACTCACAGGCTCCCTGACCCATTAGGGGCCGCATCTCCTGGTGTTAGGAGGCACTGGAGGGGTTGTTGGCTACTGCGGACTGCATCCCTCAGGAGCTCGGTGAAGCGCTGAGGGCTGTGCCCACTTGGCTGGAGACAGCCCTGCCTCAGGTGTCCACCGGCTGAAACAGTTGCTGGGGGCCCACTGACGTGCTCTGCCCCCAGGCTGTTTCCTGACTGGATGCCTGCACATCCCTCCACGATCTGGTGCCACTGTCGGCAGGTGTACCTGCCCATGGCCTACTGCTACAGCACCCGGCTGAGTGCCGAGGAGGGCCCGCTGGTCCAGAGCCTCCGCCAGGTGAGCCTGACCGCACATGCCTGCCCCAGGGTGTAGCCCCGCCCCGTGTCCCTGAATGACTGCCCCGGGGGCTATGCTGTTCGATAGGTCCAGTGAGCCTCGGGAAGCGCCCTGGGATGGAGGCTGTGCTCACTGGGGTCTGCCCAGGGGCGGAGCAGGGATGGGGGCAGGGGGCCCAGGGTCCAGCAGGTCCAGGCTGAAGCGCCGCCTGCCCACAGGAGCTTTACCTGGAGGACTACAGCTGCATCGACTGGGCGGCGCACAGGAACAGCGTGGCCCCGGAAGATCTGTACACGCCGCACAGCTGGCTGCTCCACGTAGTGTACAGTGGGTATCCCCCCGGACCCCCTTCCCTGGCTGGCTGGGACCCCGGAGTTGGGGGACACCTGAAGTGATAGGAAGGGACACTGCCCCTCAAAGGGTCTCCTTCTGCCCTTCTCACCATCTTGTGTTGGGGTTCTGTGGGGCCGACGGGGGCCAGCCTTGCACAGCTCATGTTGAGCAGACCCACCTGGCACTCGGGCTCCTGGACAGAGGATTCGGAGCCTAGGGCCTTGAGGGGCCAGGGGTGTCTCCTCTGTGGAACAGAAGGGGCAGTCCCCAGAGCCCCGTCCAGGCCCGGCTCCCATGGAACCTTCTGCCCACTCAGAGCCGAGCGCCTCCTGGTGGTGCTGTGTGAGCAAGAGGCATGTTCTCCTTGGCTCTTCTGCTCATCTCTCCCGCCCCCCCGGCTCCCCACCCCTTCCGCTCTCCNGGCACAGCCACCCAGGTAGGCGGGTGGGGGCAGAGGCTGCCTGCTATGATGGAGCCAGCGCTCCTCCCACGTCTGCTGCCATTGACGACCCCCTACCATGCCCCACAGCTATCCTCAACTTGTACGAGCGCTACCACAGCACCAGCCTGCGGCAGCGGGCCACCCAGAAGCTGTATGAGCACATCGAGGCTGATGACCGCTTCACTAACTGCATCAGCATCGGCCCGGTCAGTGTGCTCGCCCCGGCTGTCTGGGCCTGTGTCTGTGGGGCTGGGAGTGGGGTCTCCCCCAGGTGACATGTCTCCTTGGGATGTGGGCTCCGATCCCCCAGGACACTTGGCCTGGCCCGCACTGTCCCCTACCTGGTGTGTCTGGAACACTGCTCCCATTCTCTCCTTCCCTACCCTCTCCTTCCCTCCTCCCACCCCACCCCGATGACCCACCACTGGCCTCCTTCTTCTCCTTTGGAGGGCCCCTGTGCTTGTTTCCATTCCTGACTCCTGATGAGCCTGCTGGCTCCAGACTCTCGCTTCACTGAGCCTCTGGGCTCCTGACCCAGTTTTGCCTCTCGTGTGTGCCCAGGCAGCCATCACAGGGTCAGTTGATGGCCAGCAGCCTTAGTGCGACAGGTACAGGAGGCAGAGTTATGTGAACCAGGGGGCGGGCTGTGACCTCCATGCTAGGTAAGCCCACGGGTCCACCGTGTGAGCCACATCCCTGACCCTGCTGCCAGGTGTTTGCTGGGCCATATGTTACCTGGGGCCGTAAACCACCACTGCTCCGCTGAAAGGCCGAGTGCTTCCCTTTCAACACTGGGGGTTTCTGTGTGGGCTCTTAGTGCGGCATAAACAAGTTAGACCTTGATTTGTCATCTCTTGGGGTAGAAGGGTTGTGTCTCTAGAACTTCTGCTTTGAGCAACAGGCCCTGGCTCGCTGGTCTCACTTCCAAGTCTCTCCCATGCCCCACAGACAGCTCTGCCCTTGGTCCCGAGTTATCTCAAACAGCTCAGGACACCCCACACCCCAGGCGCCCACGCAGGGTCCCCCCCTTGTCTGTCCCCTCGTGGCAGTCCTGCTCGCTCTCTGGCTGGCTTGTGTCCCCTCTGTGGATCACCCTGTCTTTTCCCTGCTGCAGTGCCCCCTCCCTCCAGGCATACCTGCCTTGGCCCCTCGCTGCAGCCTGGTTTTTTTATCTTGGGGCCTGGAAGCAGAGAGTGCTTGGGAAAGTGGTCAGAGCAGTGGCCTGGCCTGGAACAAGGCTGTGCTGGGGCCGCAGCCCTCAAGCCCAGGAACGTGGTGGGTGTGGGGCAGGGCCCTGACCAGGCTGTCTCCTGCAGATCTCGAAAACCATCAACATGCTCGTGCGCTGGCATGTAGACGGGCCAGCTTCTGCTGTCTTCCAGGAGCATGTGTCCAGGATTCCTGATTACCTCTGGTGAGTGTGTGGGAGGCGAAGCCAAGAGCCGAGTGCTGGCCTCTCTGGGGGCGGGTGGGCATAGCCTGTGTCCCTCAGTCTGCGTTCCACGGTGGCCTCTCCCCCTGTGGACCCTCCACATGCTGGGTATGGGGGAGCCATCCTTGTGTGTCCCATGCTGCTTGGGTGGGTTACTCTTTGGACGTGGACTCTGGGCCCCTGATGTCTGGCACTGCCTGTGCTCCCTAACCCAGGTCGTTCTCCCCCTCCCTGTAGGCTGGGCCTCGATGGCATGAAGATGCAGGTGAGGGCAGTGGGGCAGAAGCTGCGTCCTTGCCACCATCCCCGTCTTGGGTTTGTTCACATCCCTGGTCTCTCCTCCCCACATGGCCTGTTGGCTTGAGGGCCTGTGTCTGAGGGATGGTGCTGGGCCCTCCCGGGCAGGTGCCATCTGGCAGGAATGTTGACGGGTCCCTGGGGTGGTGGGAGAACCAAGGGCTGGCAGCCACCCTGTGGGAGTGGTCTGTACACTGAGGTCACTCAGCCGCAGCTCAGAGGGGATGAAGGCCACGGGGGGTTCTTGGCACTAGCCGACTGCTGCTGGACGCTGATCTTCCAGCTCACACACAGGGTCTGGCTGGCGGGGTCAGGACAGCCAGAGGAGAGCCCCTGCCCTCCCCGGCTTCCTGCCGCTGAGCCCCTCTTCAGGGTCCTGAGACGTGCTCCCGGCGGGTGGGCTGTTTGTGCTGTTTGCTGGTCTCCAGTGTCTGGATGCTGTAGATGATGTTCCCCCGACTTGTGTCCTACGCATGGCCCTGGGGGTGGGGCTGCGGGTCACAGGGCAGCCTGGGCTGACCCTCCTGTCCCGGCAGCAGGGCCCCCACAGGTAGCCAGCCAGGAGCTCTCAGGCTTTGCTCTGCTGTCACTCAGTGTGGAACAGGGCGCCCCCAGCAATGTCCTTGGGTCACACTTAAGTGCTGGACCCTTTGGGATGGGTGCACGTGAGCCTGACCCTGCCCAGCACAGACCACCTGCCCAGGCGTCCTTGTTAAGGGTACTCAAGCCTCTCTTCCAGCTTCCTGGCCCTTCTTCCAGCATTCGAGCCCCTATTCTAGTTGCCTGGGCCCCACACTGCCAGTCTTACGTGAAGTACCCCAAAACCCTCGAAGCTGAGGAAGGTGGTAAGCCTCCAGCCCTGGAGCTTCTGGTTCTGACGGAACTGCCATGCCGTCCCCTGGATCTCATGGCAGCCTGCGGTGGGGCTGTGCTGTGGGTTCGTTGGTATCATGATTTGACCCAGGAGGCTGACCCTTAGTGTCACCTTCGTCCTACAGTCTCTGGGTGTCCTCCTCTCCTGGGCCGTTTGTCCCGAGGATGTCCACCTTCTGCCTGCTCTGTGCCTTGATCAGATCAGGTTTTTGTGGCCTGGGGCTGTCTTGGTCACGTGCTTTCTTCCCACACATTGCCTGGCAAGGCCATGATGTCTGGGGCCGCTGAGGGCCACCAATCTGTCTGGGCTCCATGCCACTGGGTGGGCAGTGGAGGCCATAGCATCCAAATCCTGGAAGTGCCCTGAGACAGCCCTGCCCTGGCTGATATTCTGACAAAGGCAGGTGGGGCTGCCTGACCCATGTCTGTCTGCTGGACCACCTGCTCAGGCTCCTGTGGGTGTCAGAATACAGAGCCCAGAGCCTGGGGTCAGGGGTCAACTGGGCTCCTACCTCTTCAGGATCCGGTGGAGGCCCCTGCACCCTCTTTGAGCCTCTAGGTGCCTGTGGGATCCAGGAAGTTGGGGTGGAGTGCGGGAGAGGCAGCTGTAAAGTTATCCTTTCTCCACAGGGCACCAATGGCTCACAGATCTGGGACACCACGTTTGCCATCCAGGCTTTGCTGGAGGTATATGGCATTGTCCCTCATTCTCCAGCTGCCCTTCCTATGTGTCCACCCCTGCATCCAGCGGACATGGCGCCTGCTGGCCCTGACCCTCCCCTCAGCTGGGCTCTGAGCCTCTTGCCTGGCAACTCTGGGTTGTGGGGCAGGGGGGAGAGGAGGGGGCGGGGGTGGTGTTTGAAGGCTCCAGGGACAGGGAGCCTTGGGGGCGGTTCCTGAGGTGACGAGGTGGTGGGGTCTTTGGGAAGGGACAGTGGGCTCCAGGCCCTCTCAGTGCTCAAACAGCTTGTTATGGATACTTCTGAGTACATGCTGGAGAGAAATAGGAGCATGTTTTAATGCTGGTGGGAATGAAGAATGAGGTTGGCAGGATGGGGAGCCCTAAGAAGAGGTGTGGGCCATGTAGCAGCCTGCCTTAGACAGGCAAGGACCCTGTGTGGTGGGCTGGGGCTGGGTGTGGTGGAGAAGCCTGCTTCATTGCTTCCCACGTCCTGCTGACTTGGTGGCAGAACCTGAGCCCACCGAGACTTAGGGGGTTTGCCCTGGCTCCCGGGAGTGGCTGGGTGTCACCACTAGAGTCCAGGGACCAGCCACGGTGCAGACATATGCTGCCGAGCATCTCAGCCCCTTTTCTCTTTTCCAGGCAGGTGCACAGCACAGGCCGGAGTTTTGGTCATGCCTGCAGAAGGCACATGAGTATCTCCAGATCTCACAGGTAAGGCCAAGCCCGGCCCGTGCCTCCCACAGATAGGGCTCTCTCCTTCCCTCTGCCATCTCCTGCTCAGAGTGTGCCCGATTGCGGATGGGTAAGTGGGCCAGGGGGTGCTGCCTTGTGGGGGGGTTCCTCCGGTTCTGGTGACCAAGGGGGCGGCAGCCCCGGGTCTCTGCACCTCCCGCTGTGCTGGCCCCTCCTGCCCCTGTCTGCGTGTGTCCGGTATGGCAGTGATGCGTCCCCCCCTGCTTTCCCTGTGTGCTGCCCAGGTGCCAGACAATCTCCCCGACTACCAGAAGTACTACCGCCAGATGAGCAAGGTACCATGCCCTGCACCACCGGCCCTGTTTAGCTGCACCTTGCCTGTGAGGAGGAGTTGCTCCCAGCCTCTGGGGCTTCCTGCTCTGATAGACGCACAGGGTGGGGTTCCACTGGGGCACACATGATATTCCTGACCGTGGAGTCGTGCACGAACCCAGTGGCTGAGCTGAGGGGGTTTCACTGCATCACGTCACACATACGTGCACTAAGCAGTATGTGCAGATGTTAAACAAGCTGTCAGACGTGAACGGGAGGGAGGAGGGCAGGGCTGGCTGGGTTGTTCCTGCAGCGTGCGGGGTGTCAATATGGCCACAGCTGCCACCTCACAGTGGCTGCTTGTGCCCTTCCTGAGGTGGGGCCTGCCTGGTAGAGGCTGCAGTCCTTGTGCTGGAAGCTGGAGGACTGTCTGCATGTGTGTGGCCTGGGGCTGGGGCTGTAGTTCCCCATGATGGTCAGGCATCAGCCCTGCAAGGGCGGGGAAGGTGCCGTGGCCTCCACCTTTACAGCCTCGCACTTTACAGGGTGGTTTCAGCTTCAGCACAGTGGACTGTGGCTGGATCGTGGCCGACTGCACGGCTGAGGCCTTGAAGTCCATCCTCCTCCTGCAGGAAAAGTGTCCCTTTGTTACCAATCATGTCCCACAAGAGCGGCTTTTCGACGCTGTCGCTGTGGTGAGGCTGCTGCATGTGGGGCTCCCATCCTGAGGGTGCTGGGCATGCTGAGTCTTGGCCACCCAACCACATATCCTCTTAACATATCCAGGTCTTGTCCAGGTTTTACCGGAGATGGCTCGTTTGGTGGTGCATATGTGATTTATAAGTGATAAGCATGTGTGTGCTGGGAAGGGATCCCAGGTGGTCCCAGGGTGCCTGGTTGACAAAGTACCCACTGTTCTGGGCACCCAAGGTCTGGGCTGCTCCTCGGCTCCTTGCCTCGCGTGGATTCTCAGGACCTTCTCTTGCTGGTTTTAGTTGCTGAGCATGAGAAATCCCGATGGAGGGTTTGCCACCTATGAGACCAAGCGTGGGGGACACCTTCTGGAGCTTCTGAACCCCTCCGAGGTCTTCGGTGAGTAGTCGACCTATCACGTGGCCATGGACTCAGGGGTCCCACGTGTCCAAGGCGGGTCCTCCTGACAGCGCCTGGAGCTCTTTGCCTGGTGGATGAGGTGGTGGGTGAGGTGGATGTGGGCAGATGCTCTGAGGAGCCCCCAGACACCAGAACTGTCTGGGCTCCTCACCTTCCAAGGGTGTGGTGACCCTGGTGGTAGATAGAAAAGCTGCAGTCTGCCTCTCGGAGGTGGGTGGGACTCACTGGGGCTCTCGGGTCTGAGCCTGGGCCACTCCTGCTCTGCTCTGCGTTCCATGAGGGCCGGCCTGTCTCCTGAGCGCTCCTCAGGGAGCCTGTGAAGGGAGATGTGGGACCGCTCACCCGTGTAATCCCAAGTGTGGTCTGTGTGCACCCTGTGCCCTCCTCTGGGTCTCCGTTGCTGGGCTCCTGTAGCTGGCAGGCGGGCTCCCATGCAGGCCTTTTTAGGGTGCACCCTGCTCTTCCACCCTCCTACCAGCCTGGCCACCTGCGCTGGGGCCACCCTTCCACCGGTGGCCATGTCCCCAGGCTGGTCGCCAGTGGCGTCTCCTCTTTTCCTCTGGAGGATGGTCAGGCCCCGTGTGTTATGGCACTCTCCTGTGTCATGGTGTGGCCTGGATTGCCTCAGTCCTTCCTTCCGTTTTCCAGGGGACATCATGATTGACTACACGTATGTGGAGTGCACCTCAGCAGTGATGCAGGCACTGAAGACTTTCCACAGGCAGTTCCCAGACCATAGGGCCGGGGAGATCAGGTAAGGGCTGCTTGGCCATGCAGCAGAGGTGCCATTAACTTGGGGCCAAGAACTCAGACAACCTCGATATCATTGAGAGCTCGCTTGGGTGCTAGGGCGGGGGGCCCATCTCAGAAAGGGGGCTCTGGAATGAGACTCATTTAAAAATGGAAGAGGTTCAGATGCTTCTGGATCCAGCTGTATGCCCTGAAATATATCAAATGTGTGTACTGGGGGGTCAGAGCAGCACAGTTATACCAGAAAAGCTATTCTTTGTATCTTCTTAATAATATTAAAAGAGGACACATAAAGGTGTACCTGGGAGATACCACAGGTTCAATTCCAGCCATTGCAAATGTCAGTATAATGTGGGTGACACGAATTTTTTGGTTTCCCAGGGCATTTGAAACTTATGTTTATGCTATACTGTAATCTTTTAAGTGTTCAATAGCATTATATCTAAGAAAACAATGTACATATCTTATTTAAAAACATTTCATCG
Source organism: Redunca redunca (assembly GCA_006410935.1). NCBI lineage: Eukaryota > Metazoa > Chordata > Mammalia > Artiodactyla > Bovidae > Redunca > Redunca redunca. Next base: position 11,263 of record SJYQ01007766.1, read on the forward strand.
CTAAAAAATATTAACCATCATCTTAGCCTTCAGCGAGTTGAATTGTTTTTGTAATAGTAACATCAAAGATTATAGATCACCACAACTGATATAATGGTAATGAGAAAGTTTGAAATATTGTGAGAATTACCAAAATGTGAGAGACATGAAGTGAGCAAATACTGTTGGAGAATGGCCCTGATAGACTTGTTCGACGCAAGGTTGCCATGAACCTTCAGTTTGTAAAAAAAACATAGTATCTGCAAAGTCCATAAAGCAAAGCACAATAAAGCGAGGAATGCTCCACCTGTACTCAAATAATGGAATTTTCACATACACCTTTCCTAGTAAAGTTCGCCACGTGTTCAGAGAAGCACACAAACCCTACACGTAGCCCTTGGGTAAATAATGAAGTATTCAGCCACGCACCTGTGTGACCACATCAGGCAAACACGTTACCAGAAGCTCCCCTCCTGGTTCACCTTCCCACTGTGATCCCAGGTGGAACCCCATGTCTGTCTCCGCTGTCAAATACAGATCCCATACTTTGTTTATGCATGTGCTGTCATGGATCTTTGGGGGCCTCTCAGTGAGTTATGATGAACCATCTTACTGTGAACCCCCTTAGACTTGTCTTTTGGGGCATAGAGGTTCCCATTTCTTGAGGATGTGAATGTGGACTTGCTGTGTTATGGGGCTTCTATGCAATTTTTGTAGATTTTCCTTCACCCTTGAATGATTCTATTGTTTCATGATTCTTGGTCTTTATGTGCTTTCCTTTTTCTAGATTGTTGGACTTGGTAAGTATTTTGTTCAGGATTTTGTCAAAGGTTTTTATTTTGTTAAATAGCTAAAAGGAAACCAATAAATCACTGAAGCAGTAATTAGTAACAATTTATCATGCACACACCAAAAAAACAGTCTGCAAACCAAGAGTGCTCAAACCAAAACTCTGAATGAGAGTTGGGTATATATTGTTATAAAGCAGCTTATATTGTGAGAAAACAGAACGTTTATTCTTCACAATGATTGGTTTACAGTACTAAAATTTTCAGTGTTTACTTTGTATCAAGTTTGAGAAGTTTTCTTTATGATTTCCAGAGGTGTAAACAAGAAATGACCCAGATCAAGTTGGACCCGCAAACGAAGCTAAATTAGCCCTTGTGTGTATGATTAAGCTGGTTTTGTCTGCTTGGGGAATTTTCAAGGCTGCACTCAGGTTTTTCGGTCGCTGTCTTGGCTGGCTGGGAGGATCACCAGCCAGTGGCTCGTTACTCTCTGTCTCTACCGTTGGTGGGAGGGCCAATTAGTCGTGATATTCATCATTTATGTGGTTACTGCAGATTTCATCCAGTTGTCTCATTCTGATGGCTGGCATTTGGCATGTGAGTGGCTGCTGATAGACATTTAAAACCATTGAGAGTTTAATGTGATAATTATAAAAAGAACAACAGTCAAGACTGAAAAATTTCCCAGAGCTAAAATTTAATCAATTAAGTAAATCAAATGTGTTATCCTCAGAGTCAGGTATTAGCTTTCTGACTCAACCTTCAAAAACTTTAAACGTTGTTTATGTAACATATAGTGTGTCAACATGCCTCAGTAGGAAAGGCACATAGGAGGTTTTACTTCAGGAGGCAGTATTGCACATTTGCTTCCACCTAAATCATTCCTTTATATGATCTGAGCCATCTGGTAATTCAGTTAGAGGCATTTCTGTGGAAACAAAAGAAAGCAATGAGTAATAGTTAAAGCAAATTATAATTTCAGTTTCTGAGTTTGGGGAGCAGCCAATTTCTAGGTGTTGGTGCAAAGCATTGTCAGATGAAGTGAGGACAGGCATGGCAATCAGATAAGATAGTCCTGGTTCTCAGTGTGAATCTCTGGTGATCTTTCTGAGTGGCCACATAGCAACATAGCATGAAGACCGTCCTTGCCTGAGCTGTTGAAGTTTGTATCAAGTTGTCCAGCTTTTGCTTGCAAGGTTTGAGAAAAGGGCAACATTCGTTTTGTAGTGAACTCAGAAGATGGAAGAAAATTGGAAGTGTTATTTTGAAGAGTTCTATCCACATAAAGGAAGAAATCGGAAGAATTCAGGATTCAGTCCAGTGTACACTGAGAAAACAAACTTCAAAGACAATTAATGATACTAGCATCTAACGTACATCAGTTCAGTTCAGTTGCTCAGTCCTGTCCAACTCCTTGTGACCCCATGGACTGCAGCATGCCAGGCTTCCCTGTCCATTACCAACTCCTGGAGTTTACCCAAACTCATGTCCATTGAGTTGGTGATGCCATCCAACCATTTCATCCTCTGTCATCTCCTTCTCCTCCTGCCCTCAATCTTTCCCAGCATCAGGGTCTTTTCTAATGAGTCAGTTCTTTGCATCAGGTGGCCAAGTTATTGGAGTTTCAGCTGCAACATCAGTCCCTCCAATGAACACCCAGGACTGATCTCCTTTAGGATGGACTGGTTGGATCTCCTTGCAGTCCAAGGGACTTTCAAGAGTCTTCTCTAACACCACACTTCAAAAGCATCAATTCTTTGGCCCTCAGCTTTCTTTATAGTCCAACTCTCACATCCATACACGACTACTGGAAAAACCATAGCCTTGACTAGATGGACCTTTGTTGCCAAAGTAATGTCTCTGCTTTTGAATATGCTATCTAGGTTGGTCATAACTTTTCTTCCAAGGGGCAAGTGTCTTTTAATTTTATGGCTGCAGTTACCATCTACAGTAATTTTGGAGCCCAAGAAAATAAAGTCTGCCACTGTTTCCACTGTTTCTCCATCTATTTGCCATGAAGAGACCGGATGCCATGATCTTTATTTTCTGAATGTTGAGCTTTAAGCCACCTTTTTCACTCTCCTCTTTCACTTTCATCAAGAGGCTCTTTAGTTCCTCTTCACTTTCTGCCATAAGGGTGGTGTTATCTGCATATCTGAGGTTATTGGTATTTTGGCAAAGTTGATTCCAGCTTGTGCTTCATCCATCCCAGCGTTTCTCATGATGTACTCTGCATAGAAGTTAAATAATCAGGGTGACAATATACAGCCTTGATGTACTCCTTTTCCTACTTGGAACCAGTCTGATGTTCCATGTCCAGTTCTAACTGTTGCTTCCTGACCTGCATACAGATTTCTGAAGAGGCAGGTCAGGTGGTCTGGTAGTCCCATCTAATGTACATAATGATGTATTATTGAAGAATAATTTTTCTATCCATAGTAACCTCCATTTCTGTCAAAAATACCCAAGTCCACTTTCAATAAACTTGTCCTGACCAAATGTGTTTGTTTCCAAATGTATGTGTTTTTCTTTTTTTCACTTTTTAATTTCTGCTAAAACTAGAGTCATACCACTCTTTTCATTGCTGAAGTTATTTGTTCCTTCATCCTTTGTACTAGTATCTCTTGCTAGGTGACAGTATTATGACAGACTTGGTCACCCAAAGCAACACACATTTATCACCTCTAGTTTCTGTGGGTCAGGAGTCTGGGCACGGCTGAGCCGGGGCCCCTGCTCTGGATTTCCCTACGTGGCTGTCAGGATGCCGGCAGCGCGGGGGCCTCACCTGAGCCTCAACTGGGGTCTGCCCCAAATGCGTGCGGTTGTTGGCCTGTTTCCATCCCCTGTGGGTTGTTGGCCCCAGGCCCCATGTCCTTGCTGGAGTCACCCTTGAGTTCCTGCCACAGGGGCCTCTATACAGTGGCTCCATGAGAACCAGCAAGGGTGGGTCCAGTAGCGCCAGGCAGTCCCTCCGCCAGTCAAGGGGAGCTGGAGGCAATGACCGTCAACTTGCAGGGTCAGCTGGTCACATGCAGGTTGTGGGCCACCACTCAAGGATGACATGGGCTGAGTGCCTGGGGGCAAGTGAGCATTGTGGGGGGTGAGTCATCCTGAGGCTGTAAGCATACCTTCACCTCTAGCCTTTTCAGAGAACCCGGTCTGCTTCAGAAATATCAGTTAGGCCTGTGATGACCTTCTCTGCCCTCTGAATGTATCATTTTCTCTCTCACTTTATGTTTATTTAGAAAATTTCATTTGTGTGACTTAAACCTACCTATATCACTGACCCTGTTTTTGGTGACACTGATCCCCTTTGTACCTGCTGCTTTTATGGGCCTGTCCCTGAGGTTTTCTCTCCTTCATTTGCTCCTTTATCTGCCTCTTCGCTCTCCTCCTGTGACCTGTGATCGCTGTTCCTTCAGCCTTGTATCTCCTCTATTTACCATTTGTCTTTACATATGTTAAGGAAGAGCATGCTCATACTTATTTTATGTATTTTAAGGGAGATCATGCTCATATTGAGCACAATAAAGGACAGAAATGGTATGGACCTAACAGAAGCTGAAGATATTAAGAAGAGGTGTCTGGAGTACACAGAAGAACTATATAAAACGATCTTAATGACCCAGAAAACCACAATGGTGTGATCACTCAGCTAGAGCCAGACATCCTAGAATGCAAAGTCAGGTGGGCCTTAGGAAGCATCACTACGAACAAAGCTAGTGGAGGTGATGGAATTCCAGCTGAGCTAGTTCAAATCCTAAAAGATGATGCTGTGTAAGTGATCCACTCAGTATGCCAGCAAATTTGAAAAACTGAGCAGTGGACACAGGACTGGAAAAGGTCAGTTTTCATTTCAATCCCAAAGAAAGGCAATGCCAAAGAATGTTCAGACTACACAATTGTACTCATCTCACATGCTAGCAGAGTAATGCTTAAAATTTTCCAAGCCAGGCTTCAATAGTACATGAATCGTGAACTTCCAGATATTCAAGGTGGATTTAGAAAGGGCAGAGGAACCAGAAATCAAACTGCCAACATTGTTGGATGATTGAAAAAGCAAGAGAGTTCCACAAAAACATTTACTTCTGTTTTATTGATTATGCCAAAGCCTTTGACTGTGTGGATCACAGCAAACTGTGGAAAATTCTTCAAGAGATGAGAATACCAGACCACCTGACCTGCCGCCTGAGAAATCTGTATGCAGGTCAAGAAGCAACAGTTAGAACCAGACATGGAACAATGGAATGGTTCCAAATTGGGAAGGGAGTGTATCAAGGCTGTATATTGTCAGCTTGCTCATTTAACTTATATGCAGAGTATGTCATGTGAAACACTGGGCTCCAAAACCACTGCAGATGGTGACTGCAGCCATGGGATTAAAAGATGCTTGCTTCTTGGAAGAAAAGCCATGACCAACCTAGACAGCATATTAAAAAGCAGAGACATTACTTTGCTAACAAATGTCCATCTAGTCAAAGCTATGATTTTTCCAGTCATCCTGTATGGATGTGAGAGCTGGACCATAAAGAAAGCTGAGCACTGAAGAATTAATGCTTTTGAACTGTGGTGTTGGAAAAGATTCTTAAGAGTCCCTTGGACTGCAAAGAGATCCAACCATTCAATCCTAAAGGAAATCAGTCCTGAATATTCATTGGAAGGAGTGATGCTGAAGCTGAAACTCCAATACTTTGGCCACCTGATGAGAACTGACTCGTTGGAAAAGACCCTGATGCTGGGGAAGATTGAAGGCAGGAGGAGAGGGGACGACAGAGGATGAGATGGTTGGATGGCATCACCGACTTGATGGACATGAGTTTGAGCAAACTGCGGGAGCTGGTGGTGGACAGCAGCCTGGAGAGCTGCAGTCCATGGGGTCGCAAAGAGTCGGACACGACCGAGCAACTGAACTGACGGAGTGATACTCATGCCTCTGAGGCGGCAGCGTGTGGGGTAGGGCAGCAGGTGCACTGCTGCTTTGCTGGAATGGACAGCGTGACATCCCACTGTGTTGCAGGGAGACCCTCGAGCGGGGCTTGCAGTTCTGTCGGCAGAAGCAGAGGCCTGATGGCTCCTGGGAAGGGTGAGTGCTGCCTGTGGGTGCAGATGCCAGGCACAGGAGTGGGAGGGGGGCACTGTGCTGCCCAGAAGTCTCTGGACATGCTCCTGAGCCTTCCCCCACAGTCACTCCTCAGCGTTTTGCTGGGCAGTGTAGCCAAGGGCGTTGGAAGTACTTGGTGGCCTGATGGCTCCTCACCCACTTCCTCTGGGCTTGGATCTGGCTTGTGGAGCCGTCTGTGGAGGCCAGGTTGGGCGGGTCTGTCTCCGTGTTGAAGGCTTATGGATGTTTTCCTTGGAAACAGATGCAGCCCCACCCTGCACTCCAGAGGGTGCTGGAGGTGCCTGCAGCCTGTTGTCTGGCGCCCTGCTGAGAACTCAGGGACCAGGCTGTTCCCCCTTGTCTTCCTCCAGCTCCTGGGGTGTGTGCTTCACGTACGGCGCCTGGTTTGGGCTGGAAGCCTTTGCCTGCATGGGGCACACCTACCATAATGGGTGAGTGCAGGCATTTGCCCTGTGGTGGGAGGGGGTCTTCTCAGCATAATACTCTGCTAGGGAGTTTCTTCCTCTGATGTTTGACTTTGGGGTTGTTTTTTACATGCTTTTAAACAGTGAGAGAAGATCAGTTTTCCAGAAAAATGTATGAGGTCCTGTGCCTCGCTGCTCTTCAGAGCCTCCTTGCTGGTGTGGGGCAGTTTGCCTTCGGCCCTCTGCCCTCCCCCAGCTCACCTGCCCCACCCAAGTCCCACACCTGGGCTGGAGCAGGAGCAGCCACAGGCCAGGAGGCTGGCCAGGCTGGGTTGTGTCACGTGCGGGAGCCCATCTGCAGCTGTCTGGTCATCTCCCAAAATCCTGTGATGCTGGTACCTCTGTCCCTTTCACCTCCCCTCTGGTGTGCTGAGTGCAGGGGGCCCACACCCCCGTCTCCATTACCCAAGGAAGCCTGGCCAGGGTGAGGAGGGGCAGGGATCCTGCCCAGAGTGATGGCTGAGCGTCTTCTGTCTCTGCAGGGTTGCCTGTGCGGAGATCTCCCGGGCCTGTGACTTCCTGCTGTCCCGACAGATGGCAGATGGAGGCTGGGGGGAGGACTTCGAGTCCTGCGAGCAGCGTCGCTATGTGCATAGTGCCCAGTCCCAGATCCACAACACATGCTGGGCCCTGATGGGGCTGATGGCCGTCAGGTGGGGGCTTGAGGCCTGTCCCGGAGCTGTGGGGTCAGGTGGAGGAAGGACAGTGAACCGGCAGCCAGGATGGGCATGGCAGCGGAGGGAGGGAGAGACCTATGGGCCACCTTCATAGGTGACAGGCTCACAGGGCCAGGTGGTGGGTCCTGCAAAAGGCCTCTGAACAAGGTCAGCCAGGGCACAGGGCTGTCAGGGCATGACTGTGTGGCAGCACCTGCAGCGGCTCTGCGTCACAAATGTACTCAGGCATGTGCACACATGACACGCACACACAGTCATGCACATGGACATGTATGTGGTGCCCCAGTCCGTGTCCCCTGTTGGATTTGGAGCCATTGGGAAACCTCCCTAAACCCTTCAGAGGAAGGCCAAGGGTGTGGGCAGAGGCAGACAGGCTGCACCCTGACCTGAGCCATCGTGCCTCCTGGTGCCTCATCCGGCAGCGAGTGAGGTTAGGCCCTGAGGACCAGTGGCCAGGTGGACGGGAAAGCACTGCCCATGGCAGGGACAGCTCTCTTGGCTACAGGTGGGCTGCCCTCCTGCCCCTTCGTCTCCATCCCAGCGGGCCTGGAGGGTCAGGATGTCCATCGTCAGGCAGTGTTTCTCATCCTTGTCGGTGTGCTTGGCTGTGTGAGCCCGAGGACTCAGCCGGAGGGGGTCTCATGCAGGGGGGCGGCGGGAGTGTTCAGTGCCCCTCTCCCCCAGGCACCCTGATGTGGCGGCCCTGGAGAGAGGAGTCAGCTACCTGCTTGAAAAGCAGCTGCCCAACGGGGACTGGCCCCAGGTACTTGTGGCTCCCCCAACAGGGCCCCATGCTCCTCATGGCCTGTGGGCAGGGTTTCACCTGGGGGGTTTGGGCGTCACAAACATCATCACTAGGGTTGGAAGCAGGTCTGTGATGGTGGCAGGTCCTAATGGCCTGGGCTGGTGCACACGAAGCACTGGCTGGTGGCAGGGCTGGTGGTGTCAGGGAAGGGCTGGAGGAGAGAAGCTGACGGCCAAGACACCTTGGGCTGAACCGCTGGCTCCTCACTGAAAAGGAAGGGTGGGAGGGCATGGCGTCAGGGGAGGCTGACCCTCCTCGGATGAGTCCAGATGAGCCTGCGAGGTGGCCCAGGCTGAGGTTTGCTGCAGGGCCTGGGGTCCTAGAAGTGAGGGGGTGGTAGGCTGCCTGCCGAGGTCAGGGTCCGGTTCAGGGAGCTGTCCTCCACCTAGTGGAGCCTCTGTGTTAACCCTTGTGTCCTTTCAGGAGAACATCAGTGGCGTCTTCAACAAGTCCTGCGCCATCAGCTACACTAGCTACAGAAACGTCTTCCCCGTCTGGGCCCTCGGGCGCTTCTCCCGTCTGCACCCCGAGAGCGCCCTCGCTGGCCACCCTTGAGAGCACACCTGCGGGTGGCTGGGCGGGTAGCGGGGTACGGTCTGGCGAGTTCCAGGGGAGGTTGGGGCGGGGATGGGCGGGGTCTGCTGCGGGGGTGGGGCCTTCAGACTCGATTTCCAGGAGCAGTTTCCAGCTAGAAGAGCACTGGTGAGGGGAGCGACAGTATGAACCCTGACGCTGGATTCAGCGCGTTGCGTTTGTGGAACCACCTGGAGCGGTACCTGGCCTCCCTGTGGGGAGGCCTGGGAGCTTTCCTGACCAACCGCTGAGTTCGGGAGACCAGCGGCTACGCCTCCTACGCATCCTGCCGCGCACTGTCGAGGGCCGGCTCTCCCTGCCTCTGTCTCTGGCTGAGGGACGTGCTAGTCTCAGCACCCCGGCAGGAGAGGCTGGGCCTTGCTGTTCACCGAGGCTGGTTGGGCTCTCCGGGATTAGGGACCAGACTCAGTGAGTGTCCGGGGCTGCTCAGAGGAGAGCCAGATGCTGTACGCTGGCCCTACCCCAGGTCGAGGTTCAGCCAGCTTGTGGGGCGCCAGCATGGCTACCTCCAGAGATTAGAGTTGTCTCCTAATGAGAAGAGCAGAAACCCTAGCTAACTCGAGGTGAGGGGTCGTGAGTGGCCCCACATGGGGACGACCCTCATGCCCCCTCCAGGGTGCTGGCTCTCAGTTCTCTGGCTTCTAAATGCCTCTGGTTTGGCATGCATGGACTTCGGGCTCAGGTTGGAAAGTCTGAGTCCTGGAATTGCTTCTGACCACGAGGACGGGTAGCTCACACGCGCAGGGTTCCTAGGAGTGTGGCTGTGAAGGCATAGAGCTTTGATGAGGGCCAGAACCAGGTCTGGTGTCACCCCAGGACCCCACCTGCTTCTTGCCCACCCCAGGGCTGGAGGGACCCATAGAGGTGCCACCTCTCCTTCTGATAGCAGCCTCAGCCATGCTCCCCCAGCTAAGTGCTTTCCCTCAGATACCCAGAGATGTCTGGATGCCCCCCTGCTCCCACCATTCCTGCTGGGAACCCTGAAGGTCTCTCAGAGGCTTGCACCCTGTGGCCTTGCTCCCACTGGGCCTGGGACCGCCAGTGCTGTCCCTGACGTCTGTCTGGGGCTCGCCTGTGAGGAGCCTTTCCTGAGCTGCCCCATTCCCCCTCCCCCCAACTACCCTAGGTGGTGGTCCTCCTGCTTCAAGCCTTGCAGGGCCTGGGCACAGGTAGGCAGGCAGGTCCTGCTGCTCTGCCAACCGCCCCACTGGCACCTAGTGGTGTCTAGCTGTGCTGGTTGAGTGTCAGCACTCTCTGCAGGCACTTTTAAATGAGTGTTTATGTTACTGAAGGTGCTGTGCTGGACCCTTTGGGATCTGTCCACTTTGCTCTTGCTCCAGCAGCCGGCGGTGGTTTACCATTTTCTCCTGGCAGTACTGCCAGGCATGACCGGGTCACTGAACAAAACACTAAGCTTCCCGCAAAGAAATGAACTCCGCCTTTATACTGAAACATTATTGGAAGCCACCTATCTCACCAGATCCAGCCTTAGTACCCAGATCCAGCCCCTAGGCAGAGGCACGTAGTACTCTTATCTTGTCCTGGGAGCAGTCTTGGACTCGGGTCCTTCACACCCTGTGGTGGACATTGGACCACCACCCCTCAGTCTCAGGGAAAAAGGAACTGCACAAGATAAACAGGAGGTACTCTGGTTATCTGAGGGAGAAATACTTGCCTCAGCCTGATTAAAAATCAAGTCCTCTATCCTGGGTGAACGATTAATGGGTCTTGATTCACATTGCTTTTCTTTTGGTTATCGGGAGCAAAATCTGAATGTTCACCAGGACATAAACCAGATCTGACCCTTTGAGGGATTCTCTAACCAAAAGTGCTTAACGCATAATAAAAAATGTGCCTCTAAGAAAGTACTTTCCTTACTGAGCATAACCAATGTTGATACATAGATCTGAATTTTTTTCTGGTAATAATGTCTAAAACCTGATGCCATCAACTGTGGCTTTCTCATTCTCTCAGCAAATAATTACAGGTTAATTGGCTGGCTTGATTTAGTTTCATTTCTCCATCTGCAGTAAAAAGTTATATTTATGACTCTCGTTGTTTAAAAAAAAAAAAAAAAGGTTAGAAGCATAAGACAAGGGGACATGAAGGCCAGAAAGTCAAAGGGGACTGGGAGGGACATTGCTTGACTTGCTTGGTGTTGTCAGCCTCCAAGCTCCTGGCTCAGCTTTCTCCCTGCTTGTGGGGAGGGGCAGCTGAGTTCTTTTCTTCTCCATAAGGCGTCTGGGTCGCAGCAGGATCACAGGAACTGCCCTTGGAAATGTCCACGTTGGAAGCTAGAGACGCAGCTCTGGAGAGTTCAGGAAACTTCCTAGGTGCCCTGGGGCAGCCAGTCTTGACATTGGTTGCGTTTTTCACTTGGAAAAATGCACCTCAAGGTTGCGTTCTTCACTTGAAATTCCTACTGCTGTTCTACAGACCCTCCTTTCTCACTCAAGGTTAGGGTGATACTGGTAACTTCAGAGTTACTTGTTTTCTTTAGTGAAAATGATTCACCCATTAGTTTCTATGAGCCTATTATTGGTGCATGACTTCCAGGCTTCCTCACGGGAAAGTACCATGCGGGGGCTGACTGAGACCCACATTGCCATCACTGCAGAGCAGCTGCTTTGTTGGCTTCAGGCAGACTTGGGTGTCTGCCCCACAGCCAGGATATTCATGGGTGCAGGACAGAGTGAGCCTTCGACCCCATGTTCCCTGACACCCCCCATTTCTCAGGAAGATGGAGGAGCAGAGCAGGGCCTGCCCTCGGGTCTTCCAGGAGTAGACAGCCACTGAAATGCCCTGAAGGTGGCCAGAAGACATAAAAAAATGAGCAGAGCTTCAATGGCCTATTGGATAATAGTGAGTGGTCTACCCTGTGTAATCTGAGTCCTAGGAAACGGGGAGGAAGGGCAGGAGGCAGGCAGCAAAATACTTAAGTAATTGTGGCTGAAATTTCCCCAAATATGCTACATATAAGCTCACATTCATGAAGCTCAACTCACATGTAGCAGGATACTCGCAGACCAAAAAGCCCAAGCAAAACCCACTTCAAGGCTCATGGCAATTGATGATGAAAACTAAGGATGAATACAGCTTAAAAGCAAGCAAAACAGGCAACTTAGACTTCCCTGGTATCTCAGTGGTAAAGAATCTACCTTCCAATGCAGGAGACACAGGTTTGATCCCTGATACAGGAAGATCCCACATGCTGCAGAGCAGCTAAGCCCATGCACCACAACTATTGATCCTGTGCTCTAGAGGCCCGGTTGATCCTATGCTCTGGAGCCCGGAAGCTGCAACTGTTGCCCATACTCTAGAGCCCGCAAGTCACACCCACTGAGCCCACATGCCCTAGAGCCCATGCTCCACAGTGAGAGAGGCCACCGCAATAAGAAGCTTGTGCACCGCTACAACTAGAGAGTAGTCCTGGCTCACCACAACTAGAGAAAAGCCCCCAAAGCAGCAAAGACCCAGCAGCGCCAAAAAATAAAAACCAGGCATTTTATGTATCAGCGAAGACAAGAATAAAAAATGACTTATCAGGAGGAGAGCACAGTGAAATGACTTCTTCAAAGTGTCAAAAGGAAAAAAAAAAACAAACCCTTAAATTCTGTATTCAAAGAAAATAGAAATGAAAGCAGAGTAGACCTTTTACAGATGAACAAACGCTGAAGGAATTGTCCAGCAGCCTCGCCTTTGAGAAGTGTCAGGGACGGGGGAGCCTGGTGGGCTGCGGTCTATGGGGTCGCACAGAGTCGGACACGACTGAGGTGACAGCAGCAGCAGCAGCAGGTTGTTTGGTGCAGGAAAGAGATGCTGGATGGAAACTGATCTCCAGAGAATGAAAAGCACCAGGTGTGATGTGTGGTAAGGATAGAAGACCTCCCTGAATGGTATTTTTGACATAAGGAGAAGTAAAACACGTGACAACAATAACAGGATGTTACAGGTGGATGGAGGTTCCCACCTGTATATGAAGTGGTTTATTGCTTAAAGGTAGACTGTGATGAGCAAAAGAAACCTGCTGTCAACCCTATAGTAAGCCACTTAAAAAGAAAGAGGTATGGCTAGTAAACGAAGAAAGTAGGTAAAACAGCTCAAAAGAAGATGAACAGATGGGACAAATAGAAAACAAATAAGATAATAGACTTGAACCCAACTCTTATGCACTGAATTGTGGCCCTCTCTGTTCATATGATAGGCTTCTCAGTGATAGTGGTACAGAATCTGCCTGCCAGCACAGAAGGTACAAGACTCTGGTTAGATCCCTGGGTCAGGAAGATCCCCTGGAGTGGAAAATGGCACACCCCTCCAGTATCCTTGCCTGTAAGATTCCATGGGCACAGGAGTCTGGTGGGTTACAGTCCATGGGGTTGCAGGAGTCGACACAACTAAGAGACTGGGCACAGTAGCATTCATATGATGCTGCACCTGGAGATGGGGCCTTTAAGAAGATAAGGTTAAATATGGTTGTAAGGGTGAGCCCCTGATTCAGAAGGACTGCTGTCCTTAAGAGAGAGACAAGAGCACATGCTGAGGAAAGACTGCATGAGAACCCGGTGGGCAGCATGCAATTGCCGTAGGAGGGTCCAGCCCTGCTAATACCCTTGTCTTGGACCTCTAGCTTCCAGAACCCTGAGAAGATTAATTTCTGTTGTTTAAGTCACGCAGACTGTGGTGTTTTGTTATGGCAGCCCCCAAACACTAGTAATACATACACCACCAATTCAAATAATTGTACTAACTGTAAAGGGCTAAGCATTCTGGTTAAAAGGCAAGGGTTGTCATGTTGGATGAAAAGCATGACACATCTATGTTGTCCATTACAAATTTCTTTTTTTTTTTTTGTAAAATGTATTTATTTGGCTTCATCGGGTCTTAGTTGTGGCATGCGGGACCTTTGTTGCTGCTGGCAAGCTCAATAGTTGCAGCACATGGGCTCTCTAGTTTGTAGTGTGTGGGCTTAGTTGCTCTGTGGCAGGTAAGATCTTAGTTCCCTAACCAGGATTGAACCCATGTCCACTGCATTGCAAGGTGGATTCTTAACCACTGAACCATGACGGAAGTCTCCATAAGAAATTTTTAGTATAAAGATACAGGATAAAGGTGAAAGCTTAGAAAAAATGTGTAATGAAAATACAAATAAGAAAAAGTGCTATATTAGTATCAGTAGATTTCAGGAAAAGGAATAGTATCAGAAATAGAGACATTTACAAATGATAAAAATGTCAATTCAGCAAGAAGGCTTAGCAATCTTATATGCACCTAATAATAGAGCTTCAAAGTACATGAAGCAAAAGCTGATGGGACTACAGAGACAATTAGACAAATAATGATAAAAGTGGGAGATCGCAGTGCTTGTCTCAGCAACTGTAGACGAAACCTCCAACCAGCTTGAGTAGCCACATTTATATAACATAGCATTCTTTCCAGTGCTTATTCACTAAGATAGGCCATGTGCTGGGTCAGGAGACAAGTGTCAAGAAATTCAAAAGGATTGAAACTGCACAGAGTGTTCTGTGACTGCTGTGGAGTTAAGTTAGAAATTAGTAATAAGTCTTAGAAAATCCCAAATATATGGAAATGAAACAATATACTTCTAAATCATCTATAGTCAGGCTTTCCTAGTGGTTCAGTGGTTAAGAATCCACCTTGCAATGCAGGGGACATGGGTTCGATCCCTGGTCTGGGAAGATCCCACGTGCCACTGGGCAACTAAGCTTGAGTGCCACAGCTTCTGAAGCCTGTGCACCTAGAGCTGGTGCTCCACATCAAGAGAAGCCACCTCCGTGAGAAGCCACACACTGCAATGAACAGAGTAGGGGGGCTACTACTCCACTTTTTGGCTACCCCCAACTAGAGAGCTCTTGTGTAGCATCAAAGACCCAGCACAGCCAAAAATAAAGACATAAAAAATAAATCACCTATAATTAAAAGCACAAGGGGAATTAGAAAATATTTCAAACTGAACAAAAATAAAAATATAATGTCAAAATTTGTGGGTTGTCACTGATGCAGTGTTTAGAGAAATATTTATAGGCTTACATGTTAGTGCTGAAAATTAAGTTTCCATCTTAAGAATCTTAAAACCAGAGTAAATAGAAGGAAGGACTACTGGACAGAAGAGTAGATGTCAGATGCTGCAGAAAACATACAAGAAGATCAATGAAACCAAAAGGTGATGCTTTNTGCTGTGGAGTTAAGTTAGAAATCAGTAATAAGTCTTAGAAAATCCCAAATATATGGAAATGAAACAATATATTCTAAATCATCTATAGTCAGGCTTTCCTAGTGGTTCAGTGGTTAAGAATCCACCTTGCAATGCAGGGGACATGGGTTCGACCCCTGGTCTGGGAAGATCCCACGTGCCACTGGGCAACTAAGCTTGAGTGCCACAGCTTCTGAAGCCTGTGCACCTAGAGTTGGTGCTCCACATCAAGAGAAGCCACCTCAGTGAGAAGCCACACACTGCAATGAACAGAGTAGGGGGGCTACTACTCCACTTTTTGGCTACCCCCAACTAGAGAGCTCTTGTGTAGCATCAAAGACCCAGCACAGCCAAAAATAAAGACATAAAAAATAAATCACCTATAATTAAAAGCACAAGGGGAATTAGAAAATATTTCAAACTGAACAAAAATAAAAATATAATGTCAAAATTTGTGGGTTGTCACTGATGCAGTGTTTAGAGAAATATTTATAGGCTTACATGTTAGTGCTGAAAATTAAGTTTCCATCTTAAGAATCTTAAAACCAGAGTAAATAGAAGGAAGGACTACTGGACAGAAGAGTAGATGTCAGATGCTGCAGAAAACATACAAGAAGATCAATGAAACCAAAAGGTGATGCTTTGAGAAAAGTTAACAGGCCTCTAGTCTGACCAAGTTAAGAACTTGTGTTGAGACTACAAATGGTACATCAGTACCGATCCTGCGGAAGCAAGCCTGCACCCTTCTCCCTGGCGCATGTCAGTCCCACCACTCTGCTTCCTGTACGTGCTCCTGCAAAACCCACTGGCACTGTTTACATTTGGCTTTTCTGCCTTGGCTGTACCTATTTGTGCTCAGAGGTGTGAGGCTTCAGAGAGGGTAGCAAGGAAATATGAACTGTGTGATGCCTGTATTCCACAGTGTAGATGATGTGGACAAATTCCTCAGAAGCCACAACTGTTGTCTAGATGGGAATGAGATGAAGTGGAAACATTAAGTGACTTTATTCGTACTTAAAAAATTACATCAGAAACTTTCCCAGAAGAAAACTCTAGGCTCTCATGGCCTTGCTGGTGAATTTATCAAACATTTAGGAGAGAAATAGCAGTCTAACACAGCACACAGAAAAGAGAAGAGGGAACCCTTTGCAACTCATTGTATAAGATCAATACGACCTTGATAGTAAACAGGACATTACAAAAAAGGAGATACAGATCAATTTCCTTCATGAATATAGAAAATACTTAAAATATTAGCAAGCTGAATGTGATGTGTTAGAAGGGAACTGCATCATGACCAGGAAACTGGCAGGATGTCCCCAGGTCCATGGCTGAGAAGGTTTTCTTGGGGTGGGAGAAAGAAAATGCCATTTTAAATGTGAGGAGAGGGGCCGACAGAGTGGAGCTACTCATGCCCCCCTGCCTGATTCTCGACCCTGTTAGGGCACTGCCTCCAGCCTTCCTCAATGGGCGCCGTCTGTATTTCCACTGTCCCTTCTGCTCTGTCTCAGGATGTGAGAGGGACAGTTGGGATTTAGTATCATTTTTCCGCAAGCCCCACCCAGGGCTCTGTCTTCCTGTGGTGACCTTGCACTAAGTTATTAGTCTGGGAGGAGTCGAAGCTGTGTTCTGCTGGGGGCTCCTCCCACCCAACCCCAGCCCTTGCTGCCAGGGGGGGCCCTAGACATCAGCAGGAGGGGAGAGAGGACTCGATGCTCCTGTTGGGGCTCGTCCTCAGGAGGAGCAGTCCTCTCTGCTGCCCGTGGGGCCAGGAAACTGCTGACTTGGTGTGCCTCCCAGGTATATAGTTGGGGGCGGGGCTCACGGAGGTCACACTGCTTGAGGACTGGAACCTGGGCAGGACTCTGCGTGGGGTTGTCCAGATGGCCCTGTGCCCTGGCTGGGGGTCCTCAGGTGCCATACTGGTCAGTGTCCCAGATGCTCATGCTGGCATTTAGTGTGGGGATGCGGATGTGCTGCCGGGACCCTGAGGACCAGGGGAGTGCAGTCAGTAGGTGGCCTCCAACTGCCAGCCCCTGAGAGCCTGCCAGAGCTCCATGGGCTGTGGGGGCCATTGAGGGGCACTCCCTGGCCTGTCTCCCTTGTGCCCATGGCCTCCTCTTCCTCAGGCGTGCATCCTGGGGGTATATCATCCACGTCTGCAGGTCAGACAGCCCCAGCTCTGGGCCGGCCTGCATGCCTCCAGGACCCTGCAGGTGGCCTGCAGTTGGTGGGGGGCAGGGAAGGGGTTCCTTGAGTCACTCAATGAAGGCAGAGGTCCCCTCCCCCTGGCCTGCGGATACTCCTGCAGCCCAGATTTCTGGCTGTTCCTGGAACATTTCCGGCCTCAGCCTCGGCCTGTGCTGTTCCCTTGCTGGGGAGCCCACCCCGTGAGGTGCCCCATCCCCACCTCCTGTCCCCGCCCCTCTGCTCACCGTGGCCGAGACACTGCCGCTTTAAGGGCGACATCACAAGGCCGGTGGAACTCGGGGCTCTTGGCGTTTCTGGAGCGCCCTCGGGCTCTGATTTTCCATCTCCATGGGGCCACGGGCCCACACGTGATAGAGGACTGGCCATGGCTGAGGGCAGCGAGCTGATGAACAGGCTCATGAGTGAGAACGCTGACCTCAAGAAGCAGGTGCGTCTCATGAAGGAGAACCAGATGCTGAAGCGACTGCTGAGCGAGAGCTGCCAGGAGAGCTGCGCGCGTGGGGGCCGTGACTTCCTCTTCCCCAAGGCACCTGCCTACCCGGAGGACTGCTCCCCGGGGAGCGCAGGTGAGCCGGCTCTGGGAAGTGGGTGGGCAGGCGGGTGACCCGCTTGGGCTAGTGGGGCTCCGTCCATAGTGGCCGCCAAGGTGCTGCCACAGAGGCTTAAATCAGGCCCACTGAGGCCAGCCCAGGGGACGGCGGAGCCAGGCCATGTGCGACTCTGCTCTCCTGGAGGCTGGCCAGTCGGGCATGCTCAGCCCTCGGCCAGGGCAGCTGTGCCCACCATACTGGCTGATGGCTGCACCCGGAGAGGGAAGGACCCTGCCTAGGAGAGAGATCTGCGGGTCACAGATAGGAAGTAAGCACGGCGCAGTCACCCAGCTCACCCTGTGGGAGCCCCTTCAGAGGCCGAGACACTTTCTGTGAAGGTAGCTGGCTCTGCTCGAAAGTTTTTGTATGTGGGAAGTGTGACTTAGGGCATGGTTGGCGCCGTGACCTTGGTCTGAGTGGCTGGGATGGGCCCCGTGACCAGATGAGCTCCATGTTCCCGGAGGTGATGATCACTCACTTCGCAGCCGGGCAGGTGGAGTCCGTACCCCAGCCCTCGCCCTGGCAATGCCTGTGCCCACCCTGGCAATGCCCGTGCACGCAGACCAGCTGTCTTCTCAGGATAAGTTGATCACCTGGAGTGAGTTGTTTTCCTCTGTTGAAGCTTCTTTCAGAGCTGCTGCTGGTTCCCAGGGGAATGCTTGGCTGCTCTGGGACCCGCTCTGGATGTGGTCACCTCCTGCCCTGAGCAAGCAGACCCTGTGAGCAAGCATGTCCCGGGGTGCGAGGGTCCCTCATGGCATCTCTACACCTTCAGCCTCAGGGTGGGCCTTGAGGAGGGAGCTCAGACAAGCAGGGTCCTGGGGGGTGGGTGGCGGGTAAGGGGGAGCGGCTGGAGGAGCCTGGGGCCCTGTCCTCAGCTCGTGGCCAAGACACACAACGTCCCCAGGTGACCGTGGGCAGAGGGGGCCTGTCTCTCCGTGCTGTGTCCCTGACATGACACCCTGCAGAAGGTCCTTGCCACCTCCTCAGCCTACGAGGAATGCCTGCCTGGCTGTGGCTGCCTGAGGCACTTGTCCCCAAGGCCTTGTCTGCGCTGTGACCATTGCCAACAATCATGTACCTCGGCCTGCTCTGTGGTCCTTTGTCCTAAGAACTGAGCTTTGCTGAAGCACAAGCTGGAATCAAGATTGCTGGGAGAAATATCAGTAACCTCAGATATGCAGATGACACCACCCTTATGGCAGAAAGTGAAGAAGAACTAAAGAGCCTCTTGATGAAAGTAAAAGAGGAGAGTCAAAAAGTTGGCTTAAAACTCAACATTCAGAAAACTAAGATTGTGGCATCTGGTCCCATCACTTCATGGCAAATAGATGGGGAAACAGTGGAAATAGTGACAGACTTTATTTTTGAGGGCTCCAAAATCACTGCAGATGGTGACTGTAGCCACGAAATTAAAAGATGCTTGCTCCTTGGAAGAAAAGTTATGAGCAACCTAGACAGCATATTAAAAAGCAGAAACATTGCTTTGCCAACAAAGGTCCATCTAGTCAAAGCTACGGTTTTTTTAGTAGTCATGTATGGATGTGAGAGTTGGACTATAAAGAAAGCTGAATGCCGAAGAACTGATGCTTTTGAACTGTGGTGTTGGAGGAGACTCTTTTAGAGTCCCTTGGACTTCAAGGAGATCCAACTAGTCCATCCTAAAGGAGATCAGTCCTGAATATTCACTGGAAGGACTGATGTTGAAGCTGAAACTCCAACACTTTGGCCACCTGACACAAAGAGCTGACTCATTTGAAAAGACCCTGATGCTGGGAAAGATGGAGGGCAGGAAGAGAAGGGGATGACAGAGGATGAGATAGTTGGATGGCATCACTGACTCGATGGACATGAGTTTGAGTAAACTCTGGGAGTTGGTGATGGACAGGGAGGCCTGGTGTGCTACAGTCCATGGGGGTCACAAGAAGTTGAACATGACTGAGTGACTGAACTGAACCCTCGGGGCACAGAGCCGTCTGTGTGATTGGTGGACTGGCCAGGCTGGAAGGTGGGCTTTGGGTGAGGTGCAGGCCCTTGCTCAGGCCGCCCTGTTCCCTGTCAGGGTACAAATCAGGCCATCTCTGGGGCATGGCCAGCACCCCACCCAGTGGGTAAGCCCAGATCCTCCTGGATGAGAGTCTTAGGAGGAGCCCCAGCCCCTGGCACACCCGAGGCCTCGAGCCTTCCAAAGAAACGCCTTGGAGCCCCTGTTGCAGGGTATGGGCTGATGGGCCCTCGCTGTCTTCAGAGCCACCTCCGTCCCCAGGGTGTAACGTTGGCCTTGGGGCTGGACTTGGAGAACTGGCAGGAGTTCCCCAGCAGAGCTCGAGGTTTCAGACAGACGGGAACTGCGCACAGCAGCGGCTCAGTGTTTGCTTTAGAAACTGGGTGTGGTTTATGTGTTTATAAATTTTGGCTGCAGGCCCCTCACTGCAGTGGCTTCTGTTGTTGTGGGGCACAGGCTGCAGGTGCACGGGCTCAGCGACTCTTGGGCTCTGGAGCACAGGCTTCAGTAGTTGTGGTGCACGGGCTTAGTTGCTCCGCGGTGTGTGGGATCTCTCTGGACCAGGGATGGCACTCGTGCCCCTGCACTGGCACTCGGATTCTTTACCACCAAGCCACCAGGGAAACTGCACAGGATGTGCTTTAAAAATCTGTTGTTCTCACCAAGCAAGATCACTCAGGGTGAGCGTGACTACTGCAGGCTCCTGGCGCCCCTCCCAGCAACATCCGCTGTCCACGTCGACTCTGGCTTCTCTCTGAAGTTTTGGTGGCTGTTTGCATGTGTATCCCAGGATCCTCCGTTTATATGGACAGGGTGGAGCCATTCTACACTGACTCCCCAGCCATCCATCTTCCGTCCTTGACCATCGGCCATCTCCTGGAGGGCTCGCTCACTGTTCCCTGTGGGTTCACCACCAGCCCTTAAGTCTGGTCCCCATGACAGGAGTGCTCCTCCATCTCCCAGCAGCCATGGGGGCTTCACAGGTACCCCTGTGGCCTGCTGACGGGGGCTGTCCAGGAATCCTTGGGTCAAAGGCCACATGCAGCTCAAGTGTTGACATGGACGCTGGGACCCTCTCCAAAGGGCTGTGGCCTCTCCAGCTGCACCCTTCCCACAGCTGGTGCCACCCATGGGAGGGGGCCACTTTGCACATGGTGCACGTGTTCTGAGGGACAGGGTAGGGTGGGAGCCTTGGCCAGCCCGGGCCCTCCCCTCCCAGGCCAGTTTCCTCCAGATCACCCTCGTGCCTGAGCCACTGGCGTCTCAGAGCCTCCACGGTTACCTGGACGCCTTGTCCTGCCTGGAGTGTCTAGTGATTTTAAGTAGTTTCTGAGTGTTCTCTCTGCTTCTTCCTTTTACCATCACGAGACAGCTGCTTCTGTCTTGTCATAAATACATTCTAAATAGCTGTGTAATAGAATTTAATGAACTCCACTTCTGTTTGAAATGACAGTTATTTTCTCTTACCCTGAAGTAAGTGTTAGTTGCGCAGTCGCTTCTGACTCTTGTGACCCATGGACCATAACCCATAAAGCTCCTCTGTCCATGGAATTCTCCAGGCAAGAATACTGGAGTGGGTTGTCATTTCCTTCTCCAACCCTGAAGTAAATACCACAGCAAAAGCATTTTCTATTCAGAGTTATTTCCTTGGGGTATGTTTCCCTAAAGGTAGACTCACTGGCTTGGAAGGCAGGGTAATTGTTTTCCTGGCTCTTTTTCTTACATTTGCCCAGAGGGTGAGATCGTCCCCTGCAGCTCTATTAAGCTGCTCTGACTCTGTTTCTTCAAGTCTCTTTAGCCATTTCTCACATAAATCTTTCACATTAATTGGTTTATTCCTGGGGCACTTTATGTTACTTATTGCAATCATGGATGGGATTTCCTTTTCCACTGTGTTTTCAGGTATCCGTGTTACTGTGTTTTGGAAACCTGTTGATCTGTAAATATTTAGCCTATATCCAGGCCCCTTATCGTATTTTGCTTACTTTATATTTATATTTTTACTTTTGGCCACCAGGCATGCTGGTTCTTAGTTCCCATACCAGGGGTTAAACCCAGGCCCTGGGCAGTGAGAGCGTGGAGCCCGAACCACTAGACCACCATGGGATTCACTATCCAGTCCCCCCCTGAGCTATTTTGTTCTGCTAAGTTTTCCAGTTCTTTCTCCCATGTTTTCTGAGTTCTGTAGCTGCTGTTTACAGACTTTTAAACAGGGTTGGCGGCTCAAATGGGCTTCCCTGCTGGCTCAGTGGTAAAGAATCCACCTGCCAAGCAAGAGACAGGGCTCAATCCCTGGTTCAGGAAGATCCCCTGGAGAAGGGAATGGCAACCCACTCCAATATTCTTACCTGGAGAATTTCCACGGACAGAGGAGCCTGGCGAGCTACAGACCATGGGGTCGCAAAGAGTTGGACACTTGTTAGCAACTGAACAACAATGGCAGCTCATA